>VOPJ01005913.1:509978-574822 GCA_014673585.1 Semibalanus balanoides
AGCTGTGATGTCTCTCTTTTGGTCCTCTTACTCTATACTTTTTCACCAATAGAAAACTGGTTGGAGAGCGGATGCAATAGCGCTGTTTCCACTAGTCCTTAGACACTGGATTTTTAACCGACGAGAAAAAAGACTTAAAAGACCTTTTACATTCCTTCCTTTCAATTTATTTCGAAGTTTATAGGGAAGTTGACTGAATAATCTTGTTTTATTCGAGAAGGGTGTATCTTTGACTTTGTGCCAATGACGTCATTTTTTACTCGTAAAGCCTCGGTAACTCTCCAAGTATCCATAGTTAAAAGAGGTTGTGTTAGCTTTTGTGCATCCCTTGCAATGACCTGTATAAACCTAGCGGATTTAATTTGTGAAGTTGTTGTAGCTTTTACACTTGTATGGTTATTATTTACAATAATCATCGGTATTCACCTTAAATAAGTAAAAATATTTGGTCTTGGTTTAAATGATTTAAAAGGTAAAATTGATTTAAACGACATACAAATTTATACGACTTTATTACATTTTCAGACGTGTATTTATTCGGATTTGTAAACAAAGTCAAGCGATTGCTGTCGCGTTCGCCGATCTCTGAACTGTGTGTTGATTTAAATCGATTTATACATTTTTGTCATCGATTTTTGGGGGTAATATATGGTGGATGCGCGAGCCTGGCTCTTTCTTGATGTGTTGCCTTTTTTACAATGCTCATTTTTCCATTAAAGCACAAAGCATTACAGCCTTGGAATTTTTGCTCTTTTCTGGACTATGACTTCTTGGTTTTAAATAATTTTGTTCTCTTTATTTTTTATGTTTTTTATATTGTATTGGTCATACCATCAATATTCCCACAGCGATTTCATATGTTTCAAAACTTAAAGGAAATAGTTCACCTTGGACTGTTTTTTCAAACACAATTTGATTATATTTTCAAATACAACTTCTATTCATAATGTCAAAAATAGCCATACATCACGCTGATTCAGGACAGAAGGACGTAAATTATTAATTTCATCTAAAAAATACTAATATGCCATACTCTCTGCAACATCAAACGCGAGGGCTCAGCCAATCAGATTCAAATCTATAGCTCGCCATCTAAGATTACTGTTTACAGCCTGCGTGACAGGCATGTCGCGGCCCCACAGCTAGCCTCGCCAGGGTGTGTGAGGCCCACTAATCTTCAACAAAAATAGTTAAATATATTCGGCTGGAGAAGCATTTCAGCGCCAGAAAACTTGCAAGTTAGGTTTTTCAACACAGGCTACAAAACTGCTATCTCAGTTCAAAACCCATGTTGAAGGTGAACTATTTCTTTTAACTATTTCATCACTAATTTAACTATTTGGACCAGATTTGACATTCTGAATGTTTCTAGACAATATCCTGTACCATTGTCCATTACCTGTCAATTTCTTCCCGGAATGGATCCACCATCACGGTCATAGAATACTATGCCGCAATGCACGTCACGTCACATGACTAGAGCAGCAGCTTTATGACATCAGTAGTTCCTGACAGCCTAGTTCCGCTGCCTGGATGGAGTTAATGCAGTGCAGACTCCAGCGACATTTCAACACATCCCTATGTGATTAGGGATTAGCAAGTCAGAATTAGCTCTAGGGGGGGGGGGGGGGCCAATCCAGAGGAGGGCCATGCCCCCCCCCCCCCTTGGGCCTCAAACTTGAGGGGGCACTCTGGCCGCCTGAGGGGGCACTCTGGCCGTCTGAAGGGGCACTCTGACTGTCGGAGGGGGCACTCTGACCATCTGAAGGGGCACCCTGGCCACCTGAGGGGGCACTCTGGCCGGCTGAGGGGGAGGGGGGCCTCTGTTGGCCTGAGATGACCTCAACATTTTGCAAAAAAATTGAAAATAGGGGCACCCTCAAAATAAAGTGAACCAAATCCGTCAAGTTTTCAGATTTAGGTATAGGTAGGGGCACTACTGTAATTGATGGCCCCCTCCTTGAAGATTTTCTGGATCTGCCACTGGGGGGGGAGGGAGGGGGGGGGGTTGCAAATGGGATGGAGATTGAAAAAAGTAAATAATAATCCTGCAGCTCTAAGGATAATCAGCTGTTGAGTAACCACATTTTGGCGACAGGCGAAGCGAGGAAGTGGTGAGATATTGATTATTTAAATTATAATAAGTTATAATGCAACATGTCTTGGGGAAGACATCCATAGTTACTAAATGTTTTATTTTGTATCAATGACAATTGGTGGGTATTCATAGGGAATAACTAATAACTAATGGTGAGAAAGTCATTGGTACTCACCATACAGACACTTAACTATTTGGTTACTGCATATTTCCTGACACTTATGTGCTTGTCAGACTTGTGCCTGGATCACAAAATTGGATCTGGGATGAGTGGGATCCCAGTGGATCCCTTGTTGTAAAATGCATGCAGATCAAGATCTTGGATCCTAGTGGATCCCTCTTCATACAATGCATGAAGATCTGGAATCCTTCTGGATCACTCAGTGTAAAATACTTCAGGATCTGGGATCTCAGTGGATCTCTAATTTAAAGCAGACCTTTTATCTTGTCCGCCCCTGTAGCTCAGTCGGGAGAGCGCTAGGCTTCTGACCTATTCCGGTAGTGGCAGCCCGGGTTTGAGTCGCTTCGGCGCTCGCTATTTGCTCCTGACTGGGATGGCCTTGCGGCCGTTGGCAGCGATCGCACTGAAGGTCAGCTGACGTCAGTGAGCGGGGCGGACCTGTCCAGTATGTGGGGCACGTAAAACTTTCGTCTAATTCTGCGACCAAACAGGAATTGTACGATGGGTGGTGGGGTCAGCGGCTGCGCAACAAGCTCTGCTTAGCGTGGGTCCTGACCTCGGAAATCCATCCATACAGAACATTCGGACTAAATTTAAAAAGAAAAAAAAAGAAAATCTTAAAGGAAATAGTTCACCTTCAACATGGGTTTTGAACTGAGATAGCAGTTTTGTAGGCCGTGTTAAAAAACTCTTAACTGCAAGTTTTCTGGACTGGAAAGGCTCTCCAGCCGGATATATTGGACTTTTTGTCGAAGGAATGTGGGCCATAAACAAGAATGTCAAGAATGTGA
The DNA here is from genome assembly GCA_014673585.1 of Semibalanus balanoides. Lineage (NCBI taxonomy): Eukaryota > Metazoa > Arthropoda > Thecostraca > Balanomorpha > Balanidae > Semibalanus > Semibalanus balanoides. Next base: position 513,049 of record VOPJ01005913.1, read on the forward strand.
ACCTTCGGGAGGCTATACAGTAATCAGACATGTGCATGGATCTGAATGTAAGATCTATGATCCCAGAGGATCTCTCGACAAAACGCAATGCTGGATCTTTGATCCCACTGGATCCACGACAAATTACAATTAGGTGGATCCTGGATCCCAGTTGATCTTTCGATTTAAATTTTGCAAGGATCTGGATCCCACAGGATCACATTATAACAATGAAAATGGGATCTATGATCCCAACGGATCTCGGATCCGACAGGATCCGACTTGCATATTATCCCATAATTAAAGTATTTATTGACAAAATATAACTAAAAGGCATGCACCTATGCTAGTTGCACTAACAACGAATGAAAAGTACTTACAATTACTTTAAAAATTGGTTCCGAAAATATACATATGTATAATGGCGGATCTGGGATTTTAGTGGATCCCAATGCAAAATGGTGCTTGTGATCTCGGATCCAGGGGGATCCGTCGACAAATATTGAAGACAGATTTATGATCCCAGTGGATCCATCGACAATTTGTGAAGGTGGATCTATGATCCCAGTGGATCCGGGATCCCCACAGATCAGATCGAGATCCGTTTTTTGGGACCCAGCACATGATCTGACAAGTAATCTTAGCAGACATGTTGCTCGATCCAAAAAACGGAATTCTCGGATTCTGATATGTGGGATCTGGATCCCGGATCCACTGGATCATATATCCACCTCACAAATTATCGGATGGAATCCACTGGGATCAAGATCCGTCTTAATATTTGTCGACAATCCACCTGATCCGAGATCGCAGGCACCATTTTGCATTGGGATCCACTGGGATCCCAGATCCGCCATTATACAGATGTTTTTTTCAGAACGTTTTTTTAAAGTAATTGTCGGTACCTTTCATTCGTTGTTAATGCAACTAGCATGGGCTTATGCATTTGAATTATATTTTGTCGAGCAATTACTTTAATTGTGGCATGATATGCAAGTTGGATCCTGTCGGATCCGAGATCCGTTGGGATCATAGATCCATTTACATTGTTTATAATGTAATCCTGTGTGATCCAAGATCCGTTGCACAATTTAATCGAGAGATCCACTGGGATCCAAGATCCATTGTTGTAATTTGTCGTGGGATCCAGTGGGATCATAGATCCAACATTGCGTTTTGTCAAGAGGGGTTTTTCAATACGGGCTACAAAACTGCTATCTCAGTTCAAAACCCATGTTGAAGGCGAACTATTTCCTTTAAGAAGGCTAAAAGGTACCTACACTATAGAGATTAACTAATATAACTAATGAGGGATGTACGTTGCTACCGCCAAATAATGTTTGACTCTTGCTTTGACATTAGTGAACTTTGTTCCCAGGTTTCTGCAGCAATGGAGGAGAATAACCAGCCAGATTTGTTTGGAGATATAACAGAAGCACAACATGAAATGTTACTGCAGTTCCAGGTATGAAACATGTTCCTTTTCCTACTATTTCTGTGATGTCTGTTTTTGGTCTGTCTGTTGTTTGCATACAACACTTGATTTTCTTAAAGGGATAGTGGCCACCTCGAGGATTCTAAAAAGTAGCTTAAATGAATGCTGGAATTAATTATAATGTATGCTGTTGCTCAAACTTGCCTTAAAGTAATGTTTCGGCAAAGATTTTCTATTTTTTTCCAACTCCCAAAACATTGCGTACCCATTTGTGCACAGCACTGATTGAATTCAAGATGGCGCTTCCATATTAGCTTGGACTATTGCTATCATATTTGGCCAGCTGTTTCAAAACAAAGCCATGCATTACCTCGCCATTGATTTTCACTAGAAGCTGGATTTTTCGCAGCAGTTGGCCACCAGGGACCGCTAGTGAGCCAGGCGTACTTTTGTTGCAAACAAATTGTTATTCATGTTTTTATTTATAAATGAACAAATAAATATGTTAAAGAATACAAATTGTATATCAATAAACGTAATTTATATGCTTTGCAACGTCAAAACTCACTGAATCACTGCGGTACCTGTGCGTCGAACTGCTGCGAAATTATCTGTGTCTCGTTAGCAATGTAGCAATAGCTCCCCCGCCCCAAGCGAGGCCCAAAGCCAAAGCCCGAATTCGCCGCAACATGACGTTCTAACGTCTATTCTGTGTGAAGAGGTAACGTCATTTATTTTTTGCAAGTCGAGCAAGAGGGGCTTTTGGGGCCGAAAATTAGGCCATTTAGGGTTTTTTTCTTATAATGAAAAAAGCTGAGATTGTTGACAACATAATTAAACTGTATACACTTTTAATTTAAAGTTCACTGACGGAATAGGTGATGTGAGTTTGCAATATTCAAAAGACAATTTTAAGTCCGCAAAGAAGTGATCAAAAAAATAGTGGAGCGAGGCGACTCCAATTTTAGAATGATTGCCAATCATTGCGGGTGCAATGTATTTTTTGATCTAATTAGGGGGCAGTTTCGGAAAAGACTTTCAGGTGAATCGGACACGCGATATCTACGATTGACACCAAAACTCGATATTGGCCCTGCAAGGTGCACTCTCCCTTTAACCCTCGCACATTACGGCGGGTGGGCCGGATTATCCCCGCGCCCCCCTACAGGTTTTCCGGACTAGGCAAAAACGGCGGCGCGTGAGCGCCGCCGAATTTTGTATGGCTGTTCGGGCATCAATTCCGCACACTCTTTGAAAAAATTGCTTTCTAACTTTCAAGGTCACGTTGTCAGTCACATTAAATGAACACTGACCTCAAAAGTCACGTTTTTGTAAGTTTGGAACATTTGCCGCAAGCCACCAGTGGTGACACCAAACAGTTCAAACTCACAGTGTGTAAAGGCTCTTCGATATCTACAGTGCGTATATCTTTGATTTTTTAATATCGGGAACAATCGAGGTATGTCAATTTGTTGAAGACCTCCCATATAAAGTCTACTGGGAGAAATTGAAAATGCGCACCAACGAACAAAACCTGGCTAAATGTTGTCAGTTTTATCCTAATCACTATCTAAGCAAAAAATAAGGAATGCAAGTTGTATTTTCTTCCGTGACCTCGTTAAGGTCAAATCCAATGGCACAAAAAAGTCATATGGTTTTTGTACAATAACTCATGTTCTACGTAAGATAGAGAGTACTGTGGTTTTCACCATTCTGTTCTCTTGTCAACCTCCATCGATAGACATAAATTTGAACTTGACCTTGACATGACCTCAGGTCAAGTAAGTCAATTTTTAGTTTGACCTAGCTAGATAAAAGATATAGGGTTCGTGCGCCGCGGAGATGTGAAGAAACATGATTAGGTGTCAAAATGACTGCTTACCTTTAACACTTAAAAAAAGTATTAACAAGAAAACTTTTTCAAGAAAATTGAGCATTTTGACGCTTCGCTGACCTCTTGAGCCTGTGACTAATATCAACCGATCTCAAAATCTGAGAGACATGTCGGCGAAAGGAGTGTATTCAAGAAGCAATGCAGTTGCTTTTTCGGATTGCTCTGTATTAGTAGTTACTGAGCTAGCCCGGATTATGTGACAGCAGGGTTTCATTTACTCGAAATATGGAGAAAATTTGGACCTTTTTTGACCTCTGGTGACCTCATATTGACCATGATCAAAAAATAGCTTAAGTACTGTTCGCTAGTACTCGTCACGGCCTACCTCACGCGTTTTCCGCTTCCACACGTTGCGTAGTTTGGAGATCTCTGGGGGGGGGCGGTTATCCGCCCCCCCGTCGGTTCGAAGTTGGCTCAGACCCCCGTCGGTGCGGTGCGTCGGTGCGAGGGTTAAGGATATGACTGATGACATGAAGTTGAACTTACTCAGATAAAAAACCAAAGCATTTATTTGACCTGTGTCTGTACTGTGTGGTGCAAGTGCCCCCTGCTTTTCCTTAGGTTCACAGTACTTACTTGTTGCTAGTTCACAGATAAAATAGCATGATTCCTCCTTCACAAATCATGAAGTATCACGCCCTCGGGTGGCCTTCTGAGACAATTTTGCCCCGGTGGTGGGTCAAAACGACCCCCACTAATTTGAAAACGAATACGTACGCGAAAAATTGAAACATTTGGAAGCTCTCGAAAAGGACATTCAAAGTTTTTTGGGACATTGTTGTGCTCTGTTCAATATTCCGAACAACAGCGGCCATCAAAGGTAAAGTTTGCCAAACATAGGACGTTTTCCAGAAACCTCTAATTATCTCAGAAACTATGATAGCTAGGAACAAACGGAATATTGCAATCGCCTCAGGACGTGTCCTTAAATTTTAGTTTAGGTCAATAAAGGTTCCAGAGCTCAGCATTTTTTTTATTTCAATCATATTTATCTCATCGAGGGATTTTGAAGCTTTTTTAACCCGCGCCGTGTGCCGGTGCTCGGCGTCACCTGCGACGGTACCGGGGGGGGGGGGGGTGTTTCGACAGTAGACCACTCCCTCGCATTCAATTATATTCTTGGGACGTAGACAAAAACTCGAAAAAAAAAACGTTTCAAAACCTCTCAAGAATGATTATTTTGAATGAATTTCAGTCATTTTTTGGACTAGTTAATATGTTGAGGTCACCAAAAGAGTCATCAATTGCGTCAGATTTTTCCACTTGTATAGTATTTGGCTCAACAGAAACCCTAAATATTCAGGAACTTTGCTAGCTAGAAACAAACAAGAGAATAACAAAATCAATAGCTCTTTACTGATGCAATCACCTTTATGTTCTCAAATTTGAACTTAGGTCAATATTTTAGGTACCAGACCAGACTCCAGAGGTCATCAAAGGTGAAAAGGGTTTTGTTTTGTCAAAATGCTTTTCGCAAATAGCTTTTTATCTAATACAGATGAAGTAATAACTTCGACGTCAGCGGCAGGCGAAAGTATGACCATATATCCGACATGTTCTGCGAACTGAACTGGCTTGACGCCACGCAGTCTCGTCATGTACCACCGACTGTGCCTTAGTCCATGCAGCCATAACAAAGAAGACCAGAGGAGCATAGTCAGCCAGCATTGGTACATCGCCAAGCACCAAGCACCAAGACACGAGGCGCCACACAACGCGTCCTACCGAGGATTACGGACGGCAGTTAGGCCGCCGCCCGTCTGTGCTACAGTGGTGTTCAAAACTACAACCGACTACCTTTAGCACACACACCGCAACTTTAGGTCCCAAACTGAGACACCACCTACTGCGCGGCAGCACGAGCGGTGTTTAGGCGGTCGTGCAATGCGTGTGAGCTTGTGGTAAACTGGCCTGGGCAAAGCTACCCTAGTGTACTTTTACTTGTTGACGTGTGACGGTGAAAAACCATGCCTTGTGGATTTGTCATGAAATACATTCTGATTCTGATTCTGATTCTGACGTCATCAAGTAACAAGTTTGTTTCGTCCATGCGTTTCGAATCATACTCATGTTGACCAAGTTAGGTTAACTACAATAGAGCATCAGAGCAGGAGTAGTATACACAACCGAGAACCATGTATATCCGACCCATCAATTCACCCACACGCTGACAACCAGTCTGACAACGTCACATGGCCTGACGGGTGCCAATCTGACGTCACAGGACCTGACGGGTGCCAATCTGACGTCACAGGACCTGACGGGTGTCAATCTGACGTCACAGGACCTGACGGGTGCCAATCTGACGTCACAGGACCTAACGGGTGCCAATCTGACGTCACAGGATCTAACGGGTATCAATCTGACGTCACAGGACCTGACAGGTGCCGAGAGTCTGGACTGGTGCCGTTCGACACTGGAGGAGCACGACTGGAACCTGGACACTGCGGCCAGGAGCGCGCTGAACATGCCACCCGCCGAGGTCGACCGGTCCGCGCCTGTCACTGAGGTGAGGTTGTCAGGGAGGCAGGGATGTCAGCGAGATTAGGGTCCCTGACTCGCTGACCTGAGTCTGATGTCTGACCCGTGTCTTTCTCTCTCCGTCTGACCCGTGTCTTTCTCTCTCTCCATCTGACCCGTGTCTGTCTGTCCGTCTGACCCCTGTCTGTCTCTCCATCTGACCCGTGTCTGTCTCTGCGTCTGACACGTGTCTGTCTCTCTGCGTCTGACCCGTGTCTGACCCGTGTCTGTCTCTGCGTCTGACCCGTGTCTGTCTCCCCGTCTGACCCGTGTCTGTCTCTCCGTCTGACCCGTGTCCTGTCTCTCCGGTCTGACCCTGTCTGGATCTCTTCTGTCTGAACGTGTCTGTCTTTCTGTCTCTCCGTCTTGACCCGTGTTCTGTCTCCCCGTCCTACCCGTGATCTGTCTCTCCGTCTTGACCCGTGTCGTCTCTCTGTCTGCCCGTGTCTGTCTCTCCGTCATGACCCGTGTCTGCTCTCCTGCTGACCCGTGTCGTCTCTCTGTCTCTCCTCTGACCCGGTCTGTCTCCCGTTGACCCGTTCTGTCTCTCCGTCCTGACCCGGTCTGCTTCTTTCTGTCTGACCGGTCTGTCTCTCCGTCTCACCCGATGATCGTCTCTCGGTCTTGACCCTTGTCTGTCTGACCCGTGTTCTGGTTCTCTCCGTCTGACCCGTGGCTGTCTCCCGGTCTGACCCGTGTCTGTCGCTCCGTCTGACCCGTGTCTGTCGCTCCGTCTGACCCGTGTCTGTCTCTCTCCAGTCTGACCCGTGTTCTGTATCTCTGTTCTGACCGTGTCTGTCTTCTTCCGTCTGACCGTGTCTGTTCCTCCCGTCTGACCCGTGTCTGTTCTCTCTGTCTACCCGTGCCTGTCTCTCGTGGTCTGACCGTGTCTGTCTCTCCCGTCTGACCCGTGTCTGTTGCTCCGTCTACCCGTGTCTGGTCTCTCCGTCTCTTCCGTCTGACCCGGTGTCTGTCTCTCCGTCTGACCCGTGTCTGTCGCTCCTCTTGACCCCGTGTCTGTCGCCCGTCTGGACCCGTGTTCTGTCTCTCTCCATCTGACCCGTGGGGGTCTTTGTATCGTTTCTTGGTTTTTTTTTCTGACCCGTGTCTGCTCTCCGTGCTGACCCGGTCTGTCTCTCCGTCCTCCGTCGCCCGTGGTCTGTCTCTCCGTCTGACCCGGTCTGTCTCTCCGTCTGACCCGTGTCTGTCTTTCCGTCTGACCCGTGTCTGTCTCTCCGTCTGACCCGTGTCTGTCTCTCTTCAGCTCTGACCGTAGATCGGTTGTCGTTCTGCCATACTGACCCATAGTCTCGTCTTCGGACTGACCCGTGTCTGTCCTCCGTCTGACCCGTGTCTTTCTTCTCCGTCTGACCCGTGTTCTGTCTCTCCGCTGACCCGGTCTGTCTCTCCGTCTGACCCGTGTCTGTCCCTCGTCTGACCCGTGTCGTCTCTCCGTTCTCTCCGTCTGACCGTGTCTGTCTCTCGTACTGACCCGTGTCTGTCTCTCCGTCTGACTGCCGTTTCTGTCTCTCCGTGCTGACCCGTGGTCTTGTCTCTCACCGTCTGACCCTGTCTGTCTCTCGTCTGACCCGTGTCTGGTCTTCTCCGTTCTGACCGTGTTGATCTGTCTCTCTCCGTCTGACCGGGTCTGGTTCTCGTTTGGACCCGTGTCTGTCATCTCCGTCAGACCCTGTCTGTCTCTCCGTCTGACCCGTGTTTGTCTCTCCGTCTGACCCGTGTCTGTCTCTCCGTCTGACCCGTGTCTGTCTCTCCTCTGACCCGGGTCTTGTCTCTGCGTCTGACCCGTGTCTGTCTCTGCGTCTGACCGTGTCTCGTCTCTGCGTCTACCCGTTTCTGTCTCTGCCGTTTGACCCGTGTCGTCTCTCCCGTGTGACCTTGCGATCTAGGCCGCTGCTTTCAGAGGCCGGATGCCGTCCGTGGTACCTGCCCAGCCGGATGGCCTCCTCTCTTGGCTCTTCAGTCTTGCCACGCTGCCACTTCGTTACATCGTCTCCACGCTCAGTGGCATCATCAACGTCTGCCTCAGCATCATCCGAGGCGCTGGACCGCATGGTGAGACCTGGTGGAGGCGGCTGGGTGACTCGGGTGGGGAGGGGGCATTTCTCATCTCGGTTTCTCTTTCTCGATTGATAGACGTTAAATGCGTGAACGCTCTTTGTTCCCTTTCAACTGCGTCTTCGCCTCCCAAAGTAAACAGAGTGAGGTAATGGCAATTACCTCACTTTGTTTACTCCTTGCCGTTTTCTTAACTCGCTGCCAATTGTCATTCACTTAACTTTGCCATTAACTAAACTCCCTTCCATTAGCTCAACTCCCTGCCGTTAACTTAACTCCCTGTTGTTAACTGAACTCGCTGTCATCACTGTGGCCCGGCCCGACAGATCCTGTACAGGACGTGAGCGAGTTTATCGCCGAGTTTGAGGAGAGCTATGGCCCGGACCACCCGCCGTTCCTGCGAGGCTCGTACAGCCAGGCCCTGGCGGCGGCCAAACAGCAGCTGAAGCCGCTGGTGGTGTACCTCCACTGCGCCGACCACCAGGTCAGTTACCCCTGCACTGCTCCGACCATCAGGTCAGTCACCCCTGCACTGCCCCGATCATCAGGTTCAGTCACCCTGCACTGCGCCGACCATCAGGTCAGTTACCCCCTGCACTGCGCGACCATCAGGTTCAGTTAACCCCTGCACTGCCCGACCATCAGGCAGTCACCTGCACTGCGACCGACCATCAGGGTTCATTCCCTGCACTGCGCCGGACCATTCAGGTCAGTTACCCTGCACTAGCGCCGACCCATCAGGTCAGTAGCTTTCCCTAGTGCTTGCTTGGCGAGAGCAGAGGAGGGGCTAATTTTTACGCTGTTTGTTAGGCGAACTAATAATTGTAGGTCCATCTATGTATTGTTAAATGCCGGCCAGGTGGACATTAGTGTCGCTGTTTGCTTAATTCATCACCCTTGATGCTGGCTGCCGAGCGGCACGAAGCTCCTGTGGGCTGTAATAAATGTAGTAGGAGTTCTGCCATTATCAACGGCTGAGTTCTGCACGTCTGAGTTCTGCCACGCTGTTATCCCGACAAGTGCAACTGAGTTGTGTTCACGGCTAGTTGTTACGACTCAGTTGGTCCGACCTGTTGTTACGATCAGTTTGTCACGGCCTGTTCCCGGCAGGACACGGCGAGTTTGTCACGGACTTGAGTTTCACGGCTTCTGAGTTATGTCCCGGCTGAGTTGTCCGGCTGTTCCCCGCCAAGGGACACGGTGAGTATTTGTCACGGCTGAGTTAGACTGAGTTTTGTCACGGCTGTTCCCGCAGGACACGGCTGAGTATTGTCACATGACGTTGTCACGCCCGAGTGTATCACGGCTGAGTTTTGTCACGACTGAGTTGTCTCCGGCTGTCGCCCGCAGTGAACGACGGTTTGAGTTTCTGGTCACGGCTGAGTTAGGACTGGAGTTGTCACGGCTGTTCTCCCGGCAGGGACACGCTGAGTTTCACGGCGAGTTAGACTTGAGTTTGTCCGACTTTCCCCTGGCAGACCACGCTGAGATTTTGTCACGCTGAGTTAGACTGGTTTGTCCGACTTGTCCGCGGCAGGACACGGCTGAGTTTCACGGCTGAGTTAGACGAGTTTGTCCCGGCCTGTTCCCCGGGCAGGACACGATAGGTGTCACGGCTGAGTTAGACTGAGTTTGTCCACTGTTCTCCGGCAGGACACGGCTTGAGTTTTGTCACGGCTGAGTTTTGTCCCGGCTGATGGGCGCAAATTGACCTTAGTAGTCGGCGCGCCCAAAAACCCCAATAAACAAAGAGTTTGTCCCGGCTGAGTTAGACTGAGTTTGTCCCGACTGTCTCCCGGCAGGACACGGCCGAGTTTTGTCACGGCGCGCTGCGGCACAGGGCCGCTGGCGGAGTGGGCGACGCAGACGCTGGTGTTCTGGGCGTGCTCGGTGGATCGACCAGAGGGGTACCGCGTGTCGCAGGCGCTCAGAGAGAACGGCTACCCGTTCGTCGCAGTTATCGTACTGAAGGAGAACAGGTGAGGCGTTTGGGAGAGTGTGGAGATAGTGGGGGAGGAGGAGGTGAGGCGTGGGGAGGGTGGGGGAGGAGGAGAGGAGGAGGAAGAGGAGTGCAGGGGTAGATCAGGTGAGCGTGCGGGTGATGCGGGGGAGGCGTGGGGGAGTAAGAAGGGGGGAGGATAGTGGGGAGAGTGGGAGGAAGAGGAGGGCTGGGGTCAGATCAGTGGGCGTTGGGAGGGGGGGAGGAGGGAGAGCGGTCAGATCAGGCAGGGGGATGTTTCTGAGGAGCGGTGGTCAGACCAGTGTGTGCGGGGAGCGTTTAGGAGGGTTCTGGTTTTATACATGGTATGATGTGGGCGACAGGTGACAAGCAATCGGTGCGCACCAAAACCACAATCGTCATCATCGTCATATCAATTGCATGAAGAAATGGAGGGAGATGTGCTCGTCTAAGTGACTAGTGATATATGAATGGAGAAACTTTACGCAAGAAACTTGAATATTGCAGTCATGAACTTCCAAAGAAAAGATTGGCCCACAGTTCTTTGTTGGATAAATGTAGACGATTTGGATGGTCACATTTTCAATCCAGTGATGTTAGGATGATGGTGTGTAATCGAGTGGAACCAATCACACGTGATCCTCCCGACCCATCACCGTGGTAGTGAATCTGTCCTGACACTGACTATCTGTCCGACAGGATGACGGTGGTCGGTCCGGTTGGAGGGGTCCTGTCCAGCTGACGACTTCCTACAGAGGTACGTAGCTGCTCCTGTCGCACTCTGTTGCGCCAATTACCAGGATCAGCAGTGGCGACGGTCGTACCCCCCCCCCCACACACACACCCACCCACCCATACACACAACCATAATTATCTTCATCATGAGAGATCTTCATCAGAAATCATACTCATTATCATCATGTTCCCGAATACTGTATGAGTATGTGAAAACTGTGTGTTGAGAAATGGCTTGCTTGAAAGTCACAGGAGCTCCATTGTTTCGGTACACGCACACTAAACATACAAGTGTTCTAGTTAGCTCACGTAACATGAATTTTAGACCACAGGTTATGCTACGTTGTACGGTGTCCCATTCATGTCTGTCGTTCAGTCAAATATTTTGTTGGAAAGTGCTCCATCTGTTGCTCTCACCCTATTTTGCTGGCATCTGATGTTGCGTTCCGCTCTATCACATTGTTTTGCTTTGTGCCAGGATAGCCAAATTATGCGGCGTATGATGATCACAGTGTCTTGCAGTTTTGTTGAACGATAATTATTATGTTCTCCGTCATAGAGGTTACCCTATACACTTGCCGACTAATGCCTCTGTCCGTAACATTGGTAATTTAATCATCCTATAGGCCGGATATGAATATAATATATTTTAAGTAATGTATATCTCTACATGATCTCTCTCCAAATAAATCATATTGTCTGTGGAGCACCGTGTCGCCGCGATTGTTTCGTGTCTTCTCCGTGTGTATTCCACCTTCCCTGATCTGGCAGGTTACAGAGGATAGTGAGCGATAACTTCACCTTCCCTGACCTCACAGGTTACAGAGGATAGTCAGCGATAACGAAGCGTCTCTGGTGGCAGCGAGGTCAGAGCGGAACGAGCGAAGCCTCAACCAGGAGATCAGGTGAGAACCATGTGTAGTCTTCCAGGAGCTCAGGTGAGGAGCTCAGGCGAGACCCTCATCAGTAGTCCTCGAATGCACTCCGATTGTTATAGTCCTCGGACCTCGGATGCAGTTGTCGGCTGTATTTCCAAACTTCGGACGTCTCCAGCTGTCTCGTGACGTGTCTCCTCGTCCCTGACATCTCCGACGTGTCTCATCCCTCCTGGCGTGTCGGACGTGCCTCGTGTCTCCTGAAATCTCATGTTCTGTAACATTATGTCTCCTGAAGTTGCATGTCTCCTGAAATCGCATGTCTCCTGAAATCTCATGCATCCTGAAAATATGTATTCTGAAATATCATGTCTCCTGGAATGTCATGTCTCCTGGAATGTCATGTCTCCTGACATGCCTCATATCCACCACAGCGTAGCTCCTGCCATCTCTCCTGACGGCAGCTCTCTTGGTTCGTCCGCAGGCAGCAGCAGGACGTGGCGTACGAGGAGTCGCTGCGGGCCGATCAGGAGAAGGAGCGGCGCCGCCAGGAGGAGCGGCAGAGGCTGGAGGAGGAGGAGCGCGAGCGGCAGGAGCAGGAGCGCGAGCGGCAGCTGAAGAAGGAGGTGAGGCCGGGGGCCGACTGGGCAGTCTGTCTCTCTCTGTGTGTGTGTGTGTGTGTGTGTGTGTGTTTTTTACAGCATTATATAGGTGGAGAGTGAGAGGTGGAGATATAGGTGGAGAGGTTGAGGGTTGTAAAAATGCAGGTGGGTGCTCGTCCACCGGCGATGTGGTCCAGCCAGCTGGATCGAGAGGACATGGGGTGGAGAACAGTGCCGGAGTCGTGATAGCCATGTTGTGGATGGTTCCTTATTAAAGTAAAGAACAAATAAATTACAAATGACAAAAGTGGCCGGCTGGTCCGGTCCCACCGTCCATCTGGCCTCGCACCGCACCGCTTTCGGCTTCAACGAAACGCTAGAGTGAGGGGCGCATGCTGATGAAACAGAAGATACATGCATGCCCTCACACATTTCAATTACATGCATGCCCTCACACATTTCAATTTGATTATAACCACACGGTGAACTCACCTGTTAACCCACCCGACGTCTTGGCTTTAGGGGTAGGGAATGACGTGTGAATTTGGGCTGCTACAATCTTTAGAGGAACTGAGTCTCTTCACTCTTAGATAGTATAGTGGTGAGTATCCCCGCCTGTCACGCGGGAGACCGGGGTTCGATTCCCCGTCTGAGAGCTTTTTCGTCTTCAAATATCATCAAGTGTTATCAAGCGTGGGCATTATGCCCATTGCCCAAGGCTATGATAACACTTCGTGATTTGAAGGCGAAAAAGCTCTCAGACGGGGAATCGAACCCCGGTCTCCCGCGTGACATGCGGGGATACTCCACCACGTATACTATCTAAGAGTGAAATTCGTTCCTCTAAAGACATGTAGCAGCCCAAATTCACACGTCATCCCCACCCCTAAGCCAAGACGTCGGGTGGGTTACAGTGAGTTCACCTGTGGTTATAGTCGAATTGAAATGTTGAGGGCATGCAGTTTTCCTTGTTCTCCATCGAAGCATGCGCCCCTCACTCGAGCGTTTCGTTGAAGCCGAAAGCGGTGCGGTGCGAGGCCAGATGGCGGTGGGACCGGGCCAGCTGGCCACTTTTGTAATTTGTATTTGTAATTTATTTGTACTATATTAAGGAACCATCCACAACGTGGCTATTACGATTCCGGCACCATGTTGTTCACCCATGTCCTCCACCTTTTAATCCTCCCGACTGCCGGTCCTACATCCTCTGTCACGCCGACGTTTAGCCCGGGTCTGGTGGTCCGCTGGCCACCGGGCAAGTGACGGCCCTCGAGCGTCCCCCGGGGAGTTGGTTGGTCGTCGCGCATGAGCGACCTTGTGGCCTCCTCTTCAGTCTTCGCGCCTGACGGGGGTAAACGAGAGCCCTGTCCATACGTGGCGGCTGTCCCGACGGCGGACCAGTTGTTGAATCCACAATCTTTTCCTTCACTATCAACATAGGCTTCACGCTGCATGGTTACGGATCTGGATCCTGCAAAGAGCGGTTCTCTAAACAAAGTTTGTACCACAATTCAGACCATACCCCCGCACTCGTCATTCAACCTATCCTCAGGCTGGACCTCCGAAGCGCCGACGGCGGTGAGAGAGACAGACCCGCGCCTCCCGAGGCATTTTACAAGGTTCTGTACATCTAACTTTATATGAATAGTCGACTCGTGATATAGTGCCCTGTGGGTACTGGTGCCTACTAAATTACACCTTTAAGCATATACATACATATGTAAGGTGGGTTATATTGCATCTGTGCATATTATTTTCTCCATCATTTTAACGATTTGCACGTTTCCTTCTCGTGTGGCATTGACGTTCCAACTGTAGTAATTGATCTCAGTTTAGGTATGTATCTAGACATATGTGCCTGAAATCTCAGAAAGACTGAGTCACTGCGCACTGTATCACTGTGCATTAGGCCGTATCAGACCGAAAACTGTAAACTAAATTTACAGTTTTCGGCTTACCAGTTACCAGGCTTACCAGCCTTCAATTTAAGCAAAGTAAGAGGACATTGAGTGTATGTTTAGACTCTAGTTTATGATAACGCCGATGTTTGAAGGCATCAGGTGTCTCCAGAGGCGCGCAATGTGTCGCTTCTGGTGCGCCTTCGCCGTATTAAACGAGTGCGCCTGAAGGTGAGGGAGAGGGGAGGAGCTGCCAACCCCGCTGCTACTCTGGATCTGCCCCTGCTTTGCATCGCGTATCTGTTGTCTCACTGGCTATCCTTGCTCCGCAGGAGACGGCACGTCAGAAGATTGAGCTGGCGTCGGAGATTCCCGACGAGCCTCCTCTGGACCAGCCCGACTGCGTCCGCATCTCCATCAAACTGCCGGACGGCAAGCGGATAGAGAGGAGATTCAGCACCGCACACTCACTCAAGGTTCGTGATTCTGGTGGTGTCGCAGCGAGGGTAGGTTCAGGCGGAGGGGGGGGGGGGCTTGACAATGTTGCAGCGGTCTTTCGTTTTACCAGCATACTGGATACCAGAGCAATGTTGTTTGTGATGTGCATCAGAGTTGTGTGTTTCTGTAGTTACATTATTATATTTCTTTGGTGGACTGATATTGTCAGTGTTAAGGTATATTTTGTCAGCTGACACAGTTTATCTTCAATACTTTGTTTGCTCCTTCCTTCTGGTCCATCCTCAGAGTACTCTGAACCTACATCTACACTGTACCTCACTATGTTTTCAAACATTGATGCCAAGCCATTACATTCCCCCGAATATGTATCCTAAGACCACTCGTTAAGTGGTCCGGGGCACCTCGGACGCCATCACGCCTAGCCCCTTCATACTCTGCGGCGCGGTCCGACACAGTCTCCACCTACATCATGTTGTCCCATTGCCCGGCAGTGCTCTACCTAAGTGGGCTTCTGTCACGCGTCCCCCCTTCCCCCCCCGAGCGCTCTCCTTTGACTCGCGGATTTCGCCAGAATCATCATCAGAGAGACTACCCTGCGAGCGAGGCTGCTGTTCTTTGGCCCGACCTACGAATGCGGCCACGAGGCTCCGAACCCATCCACACTCACTCGCGAGAAGGCACACGGTCCTCGGCAAAGTCGAGCTTGCTCCTAAAAAAACACGTTGCGAGACCATCGCGCCCTGAGTCCGGCACAAGCAGCGGAGTGACATGTACGCCCGAGGCAACACGCGGCGTGCGCGACGTTTGAGTCGACAGTTAAGATTAACCTATTGATGGAATGGTCAAAAGGATAAAATAGCAGGACGGGCATGAGGAGACCGCAAGGGCACGGTGCCTTAGGGTCCTTGGCGGTGCGGGGTGGCAGGTGATAGGGCACGTTAGGACAGTGTGAAGCGCTTGAGGCTGACTATGAGACCAGCGACCGCCGGACGGTTTCCTGTTGTAAGCCCTGCGGGGATAACGAAGAGACTTGGTAAGAACGCGGGGCCCCCGTGCGGTGCAGTGGGTCGTGTGGAGCGCTCGGTGTGGTGGTCGATGTGTGCGGGCCAGGCGAGAGTGCGGGTCTCGGAATCAAACAGGTGATGCACCCGTAGATAATTACCACTATGTTGTGAGGCAAGCGAAGGAGCGCTGCATGCTCGGATTGGTTGCTGTCTGGAAAAACAAGAAAACTGTCTCGGAGGTGGACAAAACGACGAGTGGCGAAGTTTCAGAGAGGGAAGCGCAGCCGGGCTGGCGAGTGCGATTCTCCTCGAGCCTTTCTGAAGACACTAATAGCGGACCCGCAGCCAGCTAGCGCGATGAGACCAAGAGCCGAGTCGAAGAAGACCAGCGCCCTGCCAAAATCAGGGCATATCTCAGCTACAAGCATTGGACCGGTTTGAGGCACAACGCTTTGCCCAATGGAGCGGAACCGGAGCAGCGGTATTACAGCAGTAGCGAACACGTTACCGAGCAGCCCGGGCTCCCTGCGTCGACTTGGATGGTTGTACGGATACGTACACAAGGCGGCACCATCAGTGGGCACAGAATCGGTTAGTGGTATGGATCGCTGCCGTGGGATACGCTGCGGAGTTGGCGAGCCAGCCGAGGGAACATAGACTCGGATGTTGAGTGCGACATGCGACTACTCGGGTTCAGGCTGAGAGAGGGGACGAAGCAACATGTCGAGAGGTGAGGACAACATAAGTGCTACTATCGAGCCGCGGGCTGGAACATCAGCCTGTGACGTGACGTCTCGGTGTATGTGGTCGACCGTGTGGCGGGAGTGCGTGGATGGTTCGGAGGCGAGTTGTGAAGCTAGGTCGGAGATGATCGATAGCTGTGTAGTGGCTGAGTAAATCGAAGCATGGTGAGAGATGCTGATGATGATCTGAGTGAGCTATAGCGAAGGTAAGGCGCAATCGATCGGGTGTGGGTGGTGTCGTACTAGTGTAAGTGACGGTGTAAAGTCGTGATAGTTTGTCTATGGTCATTGTGTTAGTTGTGGTAGTGTTGCTGATAGCGCATCTTGTTCCCTTGGTTTGAGCTTCAAGTTGCCGATGTGTGCTCCTGGGATTGATAAGTTGCCCCTGTGGGCTGTTGTGGTGTGTTGCTCTTTGATGTGCCCCTGTAGTTTGGCCTTTGTTGCGTTTTGTCGGTGCTTGTGTCCGTGGCTTAGTGTTGGTTTGTAGCGTGGCGTTGCGGCGCTTAGTACAGTAGTTGGGTGGTTGCTCGTTTGCTTTGCGCTGTTTGAGTGGGAGGACTCCTGATGCGGATCCAACTTGGCGTGCTAGCTTGCTGGCGGTGGCTAGCGTGTGACTGGCTGTGGATGTTAACCGTGCTTTGACATGGCTGGTCTATGCTGCCGCTGGGCTGTGTGCGGTCCTGTGTGTGGCTCGTTGGGTGTTGGTTCGTCTGTGTTAGGCACCTGATTGCTAGCAAGTTGGTGTGTTTGATTTTGAATGCTGATATGTGACATTGTTGGTTTGGGCACGTGCTGTTTGTATAGAACAGATTGTATTTGCATCGCATTCGCAAGTGGTGTATGTGTGTTGGTCGCGTAAGTTGCTGACCCTGCGCTAGTTTTGCATCGCGTTCCAGCACAGATTGGTTGTCCTCCGTGGCAGGCTAGTGAAAGGTGAAACGCCGATATGCTACGCACATGTCATTAGATCGTTCACCGCTTGCAGTCGAAATTAGTTCAGTGCACTAGCTCATGCATATTAATTCAATAAGATAGTTATTCATCCGCCGGACGAACAGTGCCAACGTGACTTCATTTGGCCTACGGAGTTATGCTGAACTGCGCGGTCCTCCGTGCAAGGACCTTACAAGTTGTTTGAGGAGTGGCGAAGGTCGCCGGCAGTCGTTTTGTGATACGGCGATATGCGTACTGTTAGCCTTTTCCA
This sequence comes from Semibalanus balanoides, assembly GCA_014673585.1. Taxonomy (NCBI): domain Eukaryota; kingdom Metazoa; phylum Arthropoda; class Thecostraca; order Balanomorpha; family Balanidae; genus Semibalanus; species Semibalanus balanoides. The sequence goes on from VOPJ01005913.1 coordinate 530,433, forward strand.
AGATGGACTGGCTGCTGCGGTCGGTGGGCTTGAGAAATGAATATCGGCTCCAGGGCAAGGAGCGGGGCTGGGTTATCTATGGGACTTACGGTACGGGGGTTCCAGTTCCCGACACGCGATCGAATAGCTCCGGGTACATCATGGCCTGTAAGGTTTGTGAAATTGGAGGGCGAGTTTTGGTCGGCGGGGTTTGACGGTGTGGTGTCACCAGGGGTGAATATAGGCCGCAGGTGTGAGCGTCGTGTTTTCTTCGGTTGTTTATTATCGTTCCGACGTAGAAACTGAATAATGTATCAACTACGTGACACTTCAAATTGTCTTCAGCAGTAGGCACAGACAATCTACAGCAGTAGGCACAAAGTCACAATAGGGCAGTCATTCAGTGGCACAGGAAGTCAAACCACTGCACGAAATCCTGGTGCTGTTCAATATTTATCTGCCACAATCCTACCTCAGCGTAGTTTCATAAACCGAAGAAGAAAATGTACTTAGCCTTGTAGTGATTTTGAGCTCAAGCGTAAACGCTCGCACGTATATCAACAACATCTATACTATCACGTTCATATTAACGGTACACAAATAAAGCTGTTCGGGCTGTTCGGATCACTAGCACCCCGCGTCAATGAAGAAGCTAGATAGCTAAGGCGATACAAATGACCTCTAATATCGTACATCACATCCATGCTCGCACGCACGCAGTGGCAAAACAACTTATTCCTGAATCAACCTTTCTTCTATTCCTCGTTTCACTATTTTCTGTTTCACTTAACATATAATGCTGGCATTTGTTACTCTATCCAAAATTTGAAAGTGACAGTAAGACTTAAGCAACATAATTAATGGCACGTAACAATTATACAAAATCGTTCGCAGCAACAATGTAGATTCAATGGTAAAAGCTTTAAAAGCCGCAGCAGCCTTCATAGTTTCGGTAGAAATAGGGAACAGGCAGTAGCCCCAGTAGCAGCAGGTGCCGAACTGTAGCCTGAATAGCCTCAAGTAGCCCGGGCTTATAGCCCAAGTAGCTCAAGGTGCCGTAGCTGGTGTTGGCTGAACTCCGCGTCTCCGGGTCTGAGGAGCCAGCACAGGAGCACAGCATCCGCTGCCCCAGCTGCAAGGCGGTGTGGTAGAACACGTTGTCCACGCCTGCAGGGCGGAGCGGGGGTCACTCAGCGCGCAGTGTTCACGCACAGCGAGGGAGGAAAGCTGGAGTCGTAGGCTACACAGCGACAATATACATGATGCGGAGATAGATCCGCAAACAAATTTCCACCGGCACTTCCTACATTATCTGCCGGGATCTCAACATCACATCGAGACCATGCTAATCCTATTTCAACGAGGTAGACTTGGAATAAAGTCATGATATTGTCGGCTATAGACATTTGACAGTAACATTCCGTACGTCAGCAGACAAATCCACTGTTGGTCAGACTGTTGCGGCACACAGCTGTGTGAGTAACTCACCGAGGTTTGTCTGCGCGGACGTCTCGTAATAGTGGGCCCCGCGGGCGGCGGCCAGAGTTCGCGCCATGGCCTCAGGCACTGCCCGCTGAGAGCTGAGGTCCGCCTTGTTCCCGACAACCACCAGCACCAGGTCACTACCGACTGCCGAGCTCAGCTCTGGAGGGACAGGTCACCAGGTCAGGTTATACGGGGGCAGGTCACACGGGACAGGTCACCAGGTCAGGTCACACGGGGGTCACTGCCGACTGCCGAGCTCAGCTCTGGAGGGACAGGTCATCAAATCAGGTCACACGAGGACAGGTCAACAGGTCAGGTTATACGGGGGCAGGTCACACGGGACAGGTCATCAGGTCAGGTCACACGGAGACAGGTCACCAGGTCAGGTCACACTTCACCAGGGTCACTTCCGACTGCCGAGCTCAGCTCAGGTCACAGGGACAGGTCACCAGGAATAGGTCACCGGGAATAGGTCGCGGGGTCAGGCCACAATGGCAGGTCACACAGGGTCACTGTCAATGGCCGAGCCTGGTTAGGCCCCTAGGGGACAGATCAGCGGTCACAATGAGCCGGGGGGATCGAAGTCCGCAGCTGGAGCTAGCTATGGCACACTCACCTCTGATACTACTAATATCTTCACAGGTCATAGCCGAGCAGCTTCCTTTGCAACTATTGATCGCAGTGACAAGTGTCAACATGTGACTGTGAGCGAACATCGAATGCTCCGTAAGATGACGGTTAGAGGGAAGGGCGTGACCTATTTTAATGGGCCTGCCATCATGCCATGTTTGTTTGTTTGTTTATTTGCACAAATCGTCGACGGGATACCCCAATGATGGACGAAGTCAATAATATAAATTGCCTAGCTTGAACAACAAGAGCGTACAGGACAAAAAACATGTTAACAATATACTAAATACACCAAAACATAAAAAATGACATCAACATATGGCACAAAATATGGCATACATGCATGGCAATAAAACTGACACAAAAACATGACATAAATATGACACTGAACGAGACATCAAAGGCACACACATGTACAAAATGGGTTACAACGCACGCGCGTTTTACAGACCCTCACTAGTACGGCCTGGTGGTGTGTGTCGCAAAGAAATCACATTGCGAACGTTCCTAAAGCGTTAAAGTTGCGTTGGGCAGCTGGCGAACAGTCCCTCTTTGACCGTGTTAACCCTGGCGTACGGCACATTAAACAATGTGAGGGCCTGGTAGTACGACACGGTACATTGACGAAAAATGACTGCAGTAAAAATGACGATGATATTTTACATTAAAAACGTTGTGAATGAACATAAGATCAATGATGAGTCCTACGAGCCGATAAGAAACCAAGTTTAAAATGAAACAATAGGTCATCGTAACGCATGGATTGGTGATTGTGAGCGACAGTGAGCGTTCAAGCCAGCATAGCACTTATGCTCTATCTTCCTGCAGCCATCAGTGTGAAGTTCAAGCGGCACCGCCCCATATCACGCTTACAGTATTCATATTTGAACGGATGTATAGGGTGGAAATGTTTACCACCAGGATCGAATGACGCACCTGGGCTAAGACGACATACCATTATTTGCGTCACCGCAATCTAAGATCACCGGTAACACGGTCCGCCAAATCAAGAAGGGACCGATTACTTACAAAAGATGTATCTATGCGGGTGCATTTCCGCACTGTCTCAAAGTAGAACCAGTAGAACACAGTGTTGTCACCGGCTAACTCCTCATGAACTGTGTGATGTAATTGTGGATTAACTCAGGCGAGTTTGAAGGCTCTCTCTCACGAGTCATTTGTATTAATTTCTTATTATTTATATTCAGTGCGTGAATTGTTTTTTTTATTGATTTTGTATCGGGGGACTTACCCACCATGAATGACTAATCGGAAAACTCGAAACATTAAAATTGGTTGCAAGTTTATAGTGTGTCCAAAAATATTATACGTTAAGTTCATTTTATTAGTACTTCATTTTTCCACCATATTATCACATCTATGAACATACAAATGGGGACATATGATAACTATGTTCTACTGTACTGAGTTCATTGAATAAAGTATGCATTCGATATTTATCACCAGGGATTTATCACCAGGGAAGCATGCTTGGTCTACTCTACATGTCATCTCGGATTTGACAACGCATATACTTTAATTAAAATAACAATGGATGTTCAGACATTGCTGAAGATAAGACACCTGACGAAACTAAACGACGAAAGCACACACTACCATTCAGCTTCTAGAAATAGACCCTGTAGTCATAAACACAAAACAACGTCGACTGGATTATCACTGATGACATTTGTGCTATGTGCTCCAGGCAGTATTCAAACCGCAAGCCAAGGCGGCCTTTCGGACGACACACTACAGTTACGGCATTTTAAAGTCACTCCACATGGACCCTCACGTCCTCGAATTTGACCATCGAATCTGACTCTCGACCTCAAGGCTACAGAGTTAATCAGTCGGTCAGGCTTATAAATCTGTGCACACTTCTCGGTCATTTTGGTAACCGATTGACACCACTACTACAGCCCCTCGAGAAGCCCCAGCTCCCCCACCTCCACGGCCAGATCAATACAGTGGTCAGGCCAGCTGGGCTGCTTTCCCCACAACACCACCATGCACAGACACCACAGCATCCCCAGCAGCTTCGCCTGTCTGAAGTCAGCCGCCAGCTCCTCCCTCGTGAGGGGGCAGTCGGAGGACAGCGCGCGGCAGCACTCGGAGAACTCTGCCCAGTAGGTGTCCAGCACGTCCTGCTCCACCCGCTTCATCACCTCTCGAGGAACGGACATGATCAGCAGGTAGATGAGATCGACCACAGGGTGGGCGAGCATGGTGGCCTGCCAGTCGATGACTCGCACTTCCCACTGCGCGTCGCGTCCGTCTCCGTCTCCCCGCCGCAGCAGCAGGTTGCCGTCGCGGTAGTCCCCGTGGGTGAGGACTCTCAGCGCTGGTTCGCGCGGCTGCAGACCGGCGCTGATCAGCTCTGTCGCTCGCTCCTCCACCCGGCGAAGCTTCTCCAGCAGCCCGAGACGATTCTGCTTCCGCAGTCCGGGCTCTACGTTCCGCACGCCGATGCAGATCAGCTCTGCGGTCGGATGGTCTGACGGAAGCTGCGTCCGCAGCAGGTACGGCAAATCGCGTAAGTTGCAGTTCCGCAGCCAGGCGTTAGATGTCGCTGCCAGCCGCGCCAGCTGGCGTACAGCCTCTGGCAGCGCGTCCTCTGGCAGTTGGAGCGGCGCGGGGGTCCAGAAGCCCGCCGGCTGAAGATTTTCGAGCACGATCGCACACCGGAGACTGTCCGCGTCCCCGGCGTCCTTAATGATCGATAGCAGACAGGGAGCGGTCATGGCCGCGACGGCGCTCCGGCCCCGGCTACCCTCAAACTCACACAGACGAGGCAGCAGGTCCTTGTACACGTTGGCCTCGCACTGCACCATCTTCAGCTCCGTGACCAGCGCCTTGATGCTGGCGTCGAGCGGCAGCAGCTTGGCCACGAGGTGGTCCGTGAGTGACCTTGACCCCAGCTGACCGCGGCAGTCAACGACGCGCATCTCGCTACAGTAGGACACTTGGTTGGCGACGATGGAAGCAGGCGTCGCGGCGGTGAGGCGGTACTCGTTGCCATGGCGACGCCGCAGAAGCTGCTCCAGCCACTCGTTTGTGACGTCATCTGGGCTACAAGGGATGGACAGCGCCATGTTTGAAATGCTGAACACCGTGGAGAAGTCTGTCGGGCGGTCTCGTAAAATCCGCAACGATAACTTCAGTTCAGCAAGGCAATCAGATATTCAGCATCAAGACGACGACCCGACGCCGTCGACTCGCGGAAGTCCTGAATTTCTAACACCACCCTACACTGGGACACTTCACGCCTCAGTCTACACGGCGACCCGCGACTCCCCAGCACCAGCAACGAGCTCCGAGTCTGTCCAATACCCAGAAACCTTCCCCTGCACCGCACTCTCTCTCAGCTCGATCGTGCGACCTCTCGCCCGCTAACTTTCCACTGCTCAGACCGCACCGGCCCGTCAGCCCCGCACCGCGCGCTCCAACTGAGATCACCCGCATCTAACACCGTCACTCGCCCGGCGGCCGACCCCATTCTCCATGACCTCAACACGACACACTGATAACACAGGGGCGAGCGGGACATTCTCGACACAGGTCAGCTCTTCTCAGGCGCACCGACCACCCGGCCGCACCTGGCACAGATAGAGGTTCGACAGGCGTTCAGCGTACCGTCTCTCACTCTCAAGAGAGAGAGAGAGAGGTGGGAGGGGCGGGGTACCCCACCGACCCACCCCCACGCGGCACAGCCCGGCGCCGCTCCGGCTCAACCTTTCACCGTCATAGTGAAACCGTCATAGTGAACCATATGCGCCGTGCGGCCAGATGGGGGTGATGGGAGGGAGGGGTGTTGATGCTGTGACGTAGCATCGCATGGGGTCATCGACCGCAGGGTCAACGACCCCGCGGTCGTTGACCCCGCGCCTTGTCCAAAAAGGCGCTGAGAAAACACTCGTAAAATGGCGCGCTAAACGTAACAAAGTGATGCGAAGCCGTTTGTGCTTTTCCCGGCATGCCGCTGTACTCTGAAAATACATATTTCTGTACGGAAAACTATCCAAGGGACACACCACTTCTCATAATGTGAATATTCAGACTAAGTTTAACCAGAGAAATGCCTCTTCAGGTCAGTGTCAGTCACCACATATGTGCTCCTAGTTCCTACCAACAGCAACTGGCTGTGTACTAGCTGACGCCATGTCTGTGTCCGATTAGTTCTGGGAAATATATCGCATAGTCTCAGCGAGAATAGTGATGGACAGAGGCGCCACGGGAACAGGCCCAACGCTGCACGATGACAAGGGACTGAATCGACCTTGAGAATCTACAAGTCATTAAATGAAGTGGAATGCCACTAACCAGCTTTCTACTCTCCAAGTCAGGGAGCAGCGTGACTCTGCAATGGCCGCTCCGGGGGTGACGTAGGGGGTCGCAAAGATGACAAGGTTTAAGTAATAGCCTAGGAAGTATCCGCATTCAACTCCGGCATCTCTACAGAGGATACAACGATATGTTCCATTTGCAATAGTGCTGACAATCCATACGACTAGCCCTAAAATCGGACAATTTCACTCGTCGCTGCACGATTGTTTGAACTGCAGTGCAGTGACTGAGATAATCAAACAGACATGAGTACTGTATACCGTACTCTGGAGCCACCAAGGCAGGGTAACCCCTCACGCCTGGGTCAATTCACAGCGAACACCACAGTCAGAGCAACTACAGCCAGCGTCGGTCAGCTAGAGCCGACCGCAGCTGACGCCCTATGGGTCCCTGAGGACACTGATTAGTCAGCTACCGCCTCCCGGAGCGAACCGAACCGCTGTGTTTACATCGGGCTGACGCCACACCTGCAGCTGACGTCAGCATTATCAGTGATGTTCAGGGCGCCAGATCTGCTGACGTCAGCATTATCAGTGATGTGATGTCCAGGGCGCCAGGTCTGCTGACGTCAGCATTATCAGTGATGTGATGTCCAGGGCGCCAGGCCTTCTGGCGCACTGACCCTGGCGCACTGACGTCTGAGACTAGCACACATTACTGTCACGACGTCGTGACGTTTTAACGACGTCATTACGTCGTATGCACGTTGTCATGACGTTGTTGACGTTGCCCTGACGTTGTGACAGCGTTATGTGCTACTAGGGATGTCTAGCTGTGACCCAATGCACTGCAATCTGGTCTGTTGCTGCTGCTCAGTGGCTGGCAGCCAATCAGAACGCGGGGTCTGCCTTGCTGCTTAGAGACCTTATTATTCTCTCGCGCACGCTCTCCGCACGCGGCCGTGATTCTCTGTCGCTAACAAAATATTCTAAAAAACTTTCTGATTCAAGATGTGATAACTAACAAGCGGACTGTGACACCCGACAGTGCCGTAACTGTCGGACTGTGGCAGCCGACAGTGCCGTAGCTGTCGGACTGTGGCAGCCGACAGTGCCGTAACTGTCGGACTGTGGCAGCCGACAGTGCCGGAACTGTCGGACTGTGGCAGCCGGCAGTGCCGTAACCTGTCGGACTGTGGCAGCCGAGAGTGCCGTAACTGTATCGACTGTGGCAGCCGACAAGTGCCCCGTAACTGTCGGACTGTGGCAGCGAGAGGTGCCGTAACTGTCCGGACTGTGGCAGCGACAGTTGCCGTAAACTGTCGGACTGTGGCAGCCGACAGTGCCGAACTGTCAGCGACTGTGGGCAGCCGACAGAGTGCCGTAACTGTCGAGACTGTGGCAGCCGGACAGTGCCGTAACTGTCGGACTGTGGCAGCCGACAGTGTGCCGTCTGTCGGGACTGTGGCAAGCCGACAGTGCCGCGTACACTGTCGGACTGTGCAGCCGACAGTGCCTAACGTTCGGGACTGTGCCAGCCGACAGTGCCCGTAACTGTCAGACTGTGGCAGCCACAGTACCGTAACTGTCGGACTGTGCGCAGCCGTACAAGTGCGTAACTGTCGGACTGTGGCACCGACAGTGCTTGTAACTCCAGTCGGACTGTGGCAGCGACAGTGCCGTAACTGTCGGACTTGTGGCAGCCGACAGATGCCGTAACTGTCGGACTGTGGCAAGCCGAGAGTACCGTAACTGTCGGACGGCACCGACAGTGCCGTAACTGTCGGGACTGTGGCAGCCGACAGTGTTTGCTAACTGTCGGACTGTGCAGCCGACAGTGCCGTAACCTGTCGGGACGTGGCAGCCGACAGTGCCGTAACTGTCGGACTTTGTGGCAGCCGACAGTTGCCGTAACTGTCGGACTGTGGACAGCGAGAGTACCGTAACCTGTCGGACTGTGGCCCAGCCGACAGTGCCGTAAACTGTCGGCTGTGGCAAGCCGGACAGTTGCCGTAACGTCGGACTGTTGGCAGCCGACAGTGCCGTAACTGTCGGACTGTGGCAGCCGATGCCCGTAACTGTGGACTGTGCAGCCGACAGTGCCGTAACTGTCGGACTGTGGGCCAGCCGAGGAGTACCGTAACTGTCGGACTGTGGGCACCGACAGTGCCGTAACTGTCGGACTGTGGCAGCCGACAGTGCCGTAACTGTCGGACTGTGGGCCCGACCAGTGCGCGTAAACTGTCGGACTGTTGGCAGCGACAGTGCCGTAAAACTGTCGGACCTGTGGCAGCCGACAGTGCCGTAAACTGTTGCGACTGTGGCAGCCGACAGTGCCGTAACTGTCGACTGTGGCAGCCGACAGTTGCCGTAACTGTCGGACTGTGGCAGCCGGACAGTGCCGTAAACTGCTTGGACTGTGGCAGCCGACAGTGCCTTAACTGTCGCGACTGTGGCAGCCGAGAGTGCCCGTCGAACTGTCGGGACTGTGGCAGCGACAGTGCCGTAACTGTCGGGACTGTGGCAGCCGAGAGTACCGTAACTGTCGACTGTGGCAGCCGACAGGTGCCGTAACTGCGGACTGTGGCAGCCGACAGCTGCCGTAACTGTCGGACTGTGGCAGCCGACAGTGCCGGAACGTCGGACTGTGGCAGCCGACAGTGCCGTAACTGTCGGACTGTGGCAGCCGACAGTTGCCGTTAACTGTCGGACTGTGGCCACCGACAGTGCCGTAACTGTCGGACTGTGGCATCGAGAGTACCGTAATGTCGGACTGTGGCAGCCGACAGTTGCCGTAAAAATGTCGGACTGTGCAGCCGACAGTGCCGTAACTGTCGGGACTGTGACACCCGACCAGTGCCGTAACTGTCGGACTGTGGCAGCGACAGTGCCGTAACTGTCGGACGTGTGGCAAGCGAGAGTGGCCGTAACTGTCGGACTGTTGCCACCCGAGAGGCCGTAACTGTTCGGACTGTGGCAGCCGAACAGTTGCCGTAACTGTCGGACTGTGGCAGCCGACAGTGCCGTAACTGTCGGACTGTGGCAGCCGACAGTGCCGTAACTGTACTTCACTTCACACAGACACAGCGGCTAAGTAAATAAACACACGACGCACATGGTAGCCAGTGACACGTCCAACTAGGTCATATCGCCACAGAACACACTTCACTCTGTCTACAGAGCAGGACAATGATAGCCGACAATCGCATTGTCTCCAAAAAGGCATGCGTAGAGCTGCGCGCGCAGGGCCAAAAACGCTGCCAAACACTAATATAGTCATTGATAGCCAGAAGCTGGAAGTTAAGTCATTGATAACGTTGCCAAAGAGTAAGGAGAGCTGTGCAAGATGTGACGTCATACACCGTCACAATGGGGTATGTCACTGCCAAACTCTGTCACCAGAGGCGCTGCGACCGTTCCGGTGCAGGGTTCCGGTAAAGATAAAACCGTGAATGGAACGGGAACAAGATACGGGACCGGGGTACGGGACTAAGATACGAGACTGGAATATGGGACTGGGTTACGGAACTGGGCTATGGGACCGGGATACTGCACCGGGATACGGGACCTGGATACGAGACCGGGATACGGGGCTGGGATACGGGATCGGGATACGGGATCGGGATACGGGATCGGGATACGGGATCGGGATACGGGATCGGGATAAGGGATCGAGATACGGGATTGGGATACGGGATCGGGATACGGGATCGGGATACGGGATCGGGATATGGGATCGGGATACGGGATCGGGATACGGGATACGGGATCGGGATACGGGATCGGGATACGGGATCGGGATACGGGATCGGGATACGGGATCGGGATCACCTACCGTCAATCCAGCGCTGTACGGCGGAGAAGCTGGCGAAGTTAGTTACATCGAACACCACCAGGGCGGCGTTGGCGTTGCGATAGTAGAGAGGCGCCATCGGACTGAAGCGTTCCTGACCTGCTGTGTCCCAAACCTGGAGAGGGCGGAGAGGGAGTGAAGAGATCAGATAGAGAGGCGCCATCGGACTGAAGCGTTCCTGACCTGCCGTTCCCAAAACCTGGAGAGGGCGGAGAGAGTGAAGAGATCAGATAGAGACGGCGCCATCGGACTGAGCGTTCCTGACCTGCCGTGTCCCAAACCTGGGAGAGGCGGAGAGGAGTGAAGAATCAAGATAGAGAGGCGCCATCGGACTGAAGCTTCCTGACCTGCCGTGTGTCCCAAACCTGGAGAGGGCGGAGAGGGAGTGAAGAGATCAGATAGAGAGGCTGCCTCGGACTGAAGCGTTCCTGACCTGGCCGTGTCCCAACCTGGAGAGGGCGGAGAGGGAGTGAAGAGATCAGATAGAGAGGCGCAATCGGACTGAAGCGTTCCTGACCTGCCGTGTCCCAAACCTGGAGAGGGCGGAGAGGGGAGTGAAGAGATCAGATAGGAAGGCGCCATCGGACTGAAGCGTTCCTGACCTGCCGTGTCCCAAACCTGGAGAGGGCGGAGAGGGAGTGAAGAGATCAGGGTCACAGCTGTAACACGGCAGCTGCTCAAACTGGCTATGGCAAATCACCATCTTGGCGTTGACGTATAAACAGCGGCACGTTGACGTTGAACTTCGGGTCTAAATTATGCCGATGACTGGACATTGTGCGATCGGATGGTAGGGTTCAGGGACCACTCAACAAGCTTTGCTTAGCGCAGGCCCGGATATCTAACCAATCACAACATTCGGACTACATAAACAATCAATGAGTAGTGGCTCGTGGAACGAAGATACAGCAAGATAGTTCCATTAACAGGGAAACTCTACTTTTCAGCTCAATAGACACTGACAACCTGTAGGGAAAGCTGACTCACCTGCAGATTGATGAGGAAGCTGCTGATCTTCATCTTAAATGTGAAGAAGCCGGCGCCTACAGTGGGCGTCGGAGAGGGCGGCTGTCTCTCCACCATCCTCAGCATCAGTGACGTCTTCCCCACACCTGTAGGATAGAGTGATCCTCAGCCGAGTGGTGCAGGCATTGTCATGACCCAATCAAGCAGTATGGTAAGACTGGGTTAGGCAGCGGACTAAACCGGATGGACCAGTGGATTGAGATACGCATTCGAATGACAAAGGCAAGTTATGAGCGAAGCGGAGGATTGCGAATGGAATACAAGTAACAGACGGCACTCAGACAAGAAGACAACACAAAAGCAATCATTTGATAGCGCACATAAGAAATGTCTGAAGGTTTGAGTCCGAATATTTTACGGACAGAACTCAGAAGAGCCACACCACACCCCAGGCCACGTGCAGTGGACACTGAACGACACTCACCTTCGGCCCCGAGTACCACGATCTTCCCGTTGACGAGCCTCATGCCGCTGCTCGGGTGATAGACGACAGTACTGGCTCAGCTGCTGACCTCCGCTGCCTGAGCCGTCACGTCGCGAAGTCACGTCACGTCGCGAAGTCACGTCACGTCGCGAAGTCACGTCACGTCGCGAAGTCACGTCACGAAGTGACGTCACGCAGTCACCAAGTCACGTCACAACACCTGCCGCATCGAGAGCCGAGCCGAACAGAGACCTGACCTGACCTAAGCGCACCCGGGTGACTCCCTGTCTGAAGCCGTCAAATGCCGTCTGCAGCCGCCTGGGGTTGTCTGAAGCCGTCTGAAGCCGTGTGGATCTCTCCAGAGGTGTCTGGACCCGTCCGAAGCCGCCACTGTTACCGTCCGTTATGAGTTATGAGTATGCCCAGTGTGCGTCCCACCCCGGTCCGACCCGACACGTCTCAGGTGTCCCCCGCCGGGCAGTGGGGCGCACCGCACCGCACTTCTTTCCCGACCACCGCCCGGGTCTGGTTACCACGCGGACACAATCTCATGCAGTACCGGCGGCGGAGGGGATGGTCAGCGGAGTGGAATGGTCTGGAAGGGGGTGGCACAGGATGGCACGGGATGGCACGGGATGGCACAGAAACACACGGGATGGCACGGGATGGCACGGGATGGCACAGAAACACACGGGATGGCACGGGATGGCAAGGGAGTGCGGGATGTGAACACAGGCGTCAGTGATAGAACACAAAATCGCATCGACTGGTGAGCCAGTAAAGCAACTGCAACGACGAGTATGATTATTATATACCTACCTACTGTAGTAAGCACATTGAGCATGGTTCATTTACTGTATTTAAACAAATTACACTTATTACAGTTTAACAAAGACATCAATAATTACATTGCTCAGCCTTCAATATAGATAAAACAACTACTGACCGATAAGTTGCAAACTATAAAATAGTTTCAAGGCCGTCAATAAACACTAAGGACAATGAAAAGTGCGTTGTAAGCCAAAGTTACTAGTAACTCCACTGCTCAGTCTTACGCAAAAAGTGCTGATAAAACTAAACTGACAAAGATCACATCCCCACCAGTAAAGTAAGTCATATCACAGCCAAAACCACCCAATCACAGCATCATTACACAAGCGAACAGTACAGTGCAGAACAGTTGTTTTGTCCACTTTCTCGATATCACATGTCGTTGGTGCTGCACGCAGTGCAATCCAATGGAATTGGATTGCATGCCCTCGCCCCTGTTACCGGGGGGCGAGTGTATTTGCATTGGATTGCATTGCGTGCAGCACCGACAGACCGACAGGTGGTGTCGAGGAAGTGGACAGGACATTTGTTCTGCACTGTACTTCAAACGAATTAAAAATACATTTGGCGATAGCATGTAGAACGTTAAGTTAACACATACCGAACACTACAAATACTATTCAGATAACACACTGCTAAGAATGGCATAGACTTAAAAATTCAAAGAAGTTTCAAAGAAGACAACTTTTCGGAACTTACTTCAATACAGAGATAAAAACAACAAATGTATACCGAAAGTTCTTTGCATTTACCTATAATTGCTCCAGTTCTCCGACGCATTCCGACAGGTGAAAGCAGTGTCTGACACATGCAAAAGCCCATCAGATAACAACTCGGCCACATTGCATGGAACCTTTTCCCTGTCGTCCCGCCTGCCTTTCGCCCCCTCCCCCTCTTCCCCGTCCGCTCCTCTACAATCACCTACTACCAGGTAACATAGTCACGGATCTGAAGAGCCTAACACCACGTTCAGCTACTGCCAGTCCGCAGTGAGATCCGGCTGTGACGCCTTCCCCGTCTCCTCCAGCTCCACCAGGTGCACCTGCATATGGTGCTCCATCTCCTCCTTAGTGGTGGTCTCCACAGCGCAGAGGGGGCATCGCAGCGCCTCCTGAGGTGGCAGCGGCTGCAGCTCGTGGAACACTTCGCCACCGGAGCCGCCTCCGCCCCCGCCCATAGCAGAGCAGCTGCCCATACCACCGCCGCCGCTACCATCGCCCACACCTCCACTGCCGCCACTGCTCATGATGCCGCCGCCGCCACCACTCATGATGCCACCGCCACCGCTACCGCCACCACCACTCATACCACCGCCGCAACCAGCATCATCAATGCCGCCGACGCCGCGGTCATCCGGCACGGGAGTAAAAGCCTCCATCACCGTCACCAGACTCGCTGCTGGACACTGCGTGTGCTGCAGCGCCAGCGGAGGAGGCGCCGGCGGCGGCAGCGTCTCTCCCTGCTCCCCCACCCCTCCCGCCTCAGTCGCGGCACCCAGCGGCGCCGGCGCCTCAGCGCGGTGCGTCTTCAGGTGGCGCTTCAGCGGTGTGGCCTGCGCGAACGCCAGCGGGCACAGCTCGCACTTGAACGGCTTGTCTCCAGTGTGGCGTCGCTGGTGCGTCGTCAGCGTCGACTGCAGCGCGAATCGCCGGTCGCACTCGTCGCACGCGAACGGCCGCTCGCCCGTGTGCACCCGCGCGTGATCGCGCAGCGCGGCCGCGAGTCGGAACACCCGCCGACACACCTCGCAGCGGTGCACAGCCGGGGCGGCGTGCCGCGTCTGGTGGCGCCTCAGCGTGGTGGCGCGCGTGAACTGCGTGCCGCACTGGTCGCAGCAGAACGGCTTCGTGTCGTGCGCCAGCCGGTGCGCCTGCAGTCGAGCCTCGTCTTCGAACGCCTTGGAGCAGCGGTCGCAGCGGAGGCCGGCACCCGAGTGCTTCTTGGCGTGCGCGTTGAGGCTGCTCGCGCTGGCGAACGCGCGCGGACAGGCCTCGCAGCGGAACGGCCGCTCGCCGGTGTGCGCCCTCTGGTGGACGACGAGGTCGCTTCGCTTCCTGAAGCGTTTGTCGCACTGGGCGCAGCGCACCGGCTTGGCGGCGTAGTGCGCCTTGCGGTGAGCGGCCAACGCGACGGCGGAGACGGCCGCGTGGCCGCAGTGGCACGAGAACGGCCGCTCGCCTGTGTGCTGGCACATGTGCGCCTGCAGGGACGAGCGGCGGACGAAGCCGCGCGGGCACTGCGTGCAGAGGTACGGTCGCTCAGCGAGGTGTGACATAACGTGGCGCAGGGCGGTGGTGCGATCCCGCAGTCGCCGCTCGCAGATGCGGCACTGGTACGGCCGGTCCTGGCCGCGGTCGATGGCTAGAGACGCCAGACTGCGGCGCTGCAGCTCCGCCTGCCGGCGTGTCGCTGAACCAGAGTCTGTGCCGACTGCCGCCAGAGGCGCTGGTGTCGATGTGGCCTCGGAAGGCGGAGACGGCTCGTCGGGGTTGTCGGGGTCGTCCTGGAGGACAGAGAGTGGGGAGGGTGACGTGGCGTTCCGGAGTGAGATGGGAATATATTAAATTATCTTTACACCCATAACAGCCATTACACTCATTATCACTAATTACAGCCTTACAAGCGTCAACGAAGAAATCGCACAACCATCCACATAGTTTACACATTTTATCGGATATAATCGATTCATGAGCCGACTTACCTCTGGCTTAGAGTAGTACTTTTTCGGCTTTACATTTCTGGTCGATCTCACTGGTCTTTGAGCTACAATGGGAGACAAATAGTAATTAATCAACTACATATAGGCATTGTTTCACACATAACAATGATGAAAATGATTTGCCATCAGGAAATAGAGATCATGGTTTAGTCAAACTCAACAACACATGTTGAGAAAAGCTATCAGATCTTATTGAAAAGTTTGAGCTATAATCACAAGAGAGCATTGAGCAGTACTCCTACCATTGACACATTCATATTTAAAAACTCAAAAACTTGAATACTTTGATACATGAAGTAAGTAGTTTGCCATTTCAAGGCAAACAGTAACAAGAACAAGACTGAGAACAAATATAGAGACTAACAAACCTATATCAGTGGTGCAATTTAGCATGTTTTCAGCAGTAGTGGTGGCTTGAACTCCAGCAGGCTGTTCTGCTGATTCCTCAGCATGCTTCTCTCCTTCCTCCTGAGCTCGACATGTCTTCAATTTGTCTTGTGTTTCATCATGCTGTTTGTCCTGGCACTCAGTTCCTTCTACAGAACATCCTTCTGACTTCAGCTCGTTGTGCCTCTCAGCCTTCTGAACATCAGGAGGCATCTCTGGTAGCAGTCCAGCCTGAAGTTCTGGCCTAGGTTCAGCAGAGTCGGTGTACTGCTGCCCTGAGGAGCATATGACCTGCTCGGCAGCCTGCTGCCAGTCCTGCTGCTCAGCCTTCTGAACATGCCGGCGCTGAAGCTTGCAGTGTTGCTCCGACAGTTGCAGCTCCAGCTCATCTATGCTGACCACCAGGTTATCGCAGGTGGTGCAGATGGATGGCGAGTCCTGAGCCACATGGAGAGGAAGCAGCTGCCGCAGACGTGCCAGCATGGGGACACCAGAGTGGCGCAGCAGCTTGCTCACCAGCTGTGGATCCTGCACTGGTGACAAGCAGATCAGGCAGGCAGCAGTGGTGCTGGACACGGTACTTGTGATGTCACACACAGGGAAGTCCAGGGAGCCTGGATAGATGTGTGAGTCTGCAGCAGAAGCAGGACAGTCCATGTTGAGCTGAGTTGTCAGTTATGCAGCATGACCCAGCAGCTAAACAAAACCTGAGAAGAGATGCAAAACAATGTTATTTCAGGTCTAAAAGTCTGAATGAAATTACCTTTTGTGGCCAAAACATTTATGTTTGTGGCCTTGTGAGGAAATTATCATATACTTATCTCATAAGAGGTGCAAGCAGAACTGTCTCATTTAGTTATTTACCTAAATATTCACAGCTACCAGTTCAGTGGCCATTATTTGCAAGTAAGGCATGAAAAAAACAAATATGCAATATAATTAGCTAAGAGTTGCAATAGGCATCAAGTCCTATTGTCATTATCATCAGGGTCATCCAGTCTAAAAAAAAAAATGTGGCAGGAGCGTTGAGGAGATATTTGGGGCAGCACAAATCCTGCCCTATTTGGGGCAGGATTTGTCAAATCAAATTTAGCTCCTCAGCCAAATGTTTGTTCACAAGGTCGGCAGAATCACATTTTATCCAAGGGCGGATCCAGGGGGCAAAGGGCTCATGGCCTCCCCAAACCACCCAAAATCGGTACAAATTTGAACACATTTCCTGAGTTTGTCGTAAAACTAAGCAACTTTACTAGAGAAAGTTTGTTTTACCAAATCAGGTTATGTTGTATTACATATAGGGCAAGCAAAATACCGATGAGTTTCAAGAATTAATGCGATAATTTATGAGATTTGGCCTCCCCAAAAACTGTCAAAATCACACTTTTCCGGATCCGGCATCAGTGATTTTAATCTCTAGTGTAACAATATCGCCATATCTTGAAGGGTGGTTGCCTAGTGTGATATGAACCCGAGAATAGATATTACCCGGGTGTCCACCGTTGGCCCTATCACCTCATATTTCAAAAGCTGACCCCAATATTGATGCTGTTGGCTGAGCAGATCAACCAGCCCCTAAACAACGATCTCATTGGAACCTGCCTGAGTTTTGCAAGACTAAGACAAGGATAGTTAATCAGTTGTTATATATTAGTTGTAACATCTCCTTTTTGTTGGTCACCGCTGCAAACGTTGTTGATTTACATGTTACCAGGTCCACAGTAATAAGAATACTAGCCCAGGGTCCCAGGAATTCTAACTGTATGAGGTGCGCGGTGGGACTTCATAATACATAATATGATTTCATTTACTCAACTTGTTTCGGTGCAATACTTTTTAAATTGATATGCAACTTGTTAACATATTATCTTATATTCTTATCTCTTTACTCGAATTAATTTTACCTGTTTTATATTCTACACCGTTTTAGTCATCTCTCAAGTTCCAGGCGGTAAAGCTTCGATATTGATGTTGTTTTGGAAGAGAGACAAGTCATATGTATTAAAGATCACCACTCGCGCGCGAGAGTATGTATTAAATTATTCAAAGAATTTTTCAATGTAGCCGCAGAAATACTTCCGGTCACAAATATTATTCTTCTAAATATTGAGCTGTTTGAATATTACGACCTGTAGAAAAGATTTAATAAGACGAGTTATTATTAAACTTATTTTCAATAGAGTTTGATTCTTCAGATTCCATTTTTTTCTGGATATTTTCAGTTCAGGGCAATGGCGCCTTTTTAAATAGTAATGACTTTACTTTTTTATCTGAAGCATATTTCTGTAAATTTTACTTGATTGATCCATGCATATTTGCACAAATATTTATTTTATTTTAATTCTTACATAAATAATGAACCTTATTCTGAAACTTATCAATTATTTCAGGAAAATTGATTTCGAATGCGATTTGGGCTGTTCACCACTAAAGTTGAAAAAATCGTCATATCCGGTGTGGTGACGCGTTTCGCGCGTGCGTGAAGCCGGCGTCGTCCATCTTGCATTATGTCTGACTTGGCTGCTCAACCGCTGCAAAACTCCGGCAATTTCTCTCAGAGTCCTGCGTTCGCTGACGCTCTTCAGAGAGCAAAGCAGGTAAGAACTAATTTATGGGTTCTTCTGTTGTCTTTTGGCCGAGAACAAAGGCCGATCATTAATGGCGGCAATGACGCCGCCGATCAGTTCCCTTCGTGTTGGTTAGAATATTGTTTGCAGAGTGTAATAGAGTTAAGTGACCGTTCGACGCTTGGTAGTTCGGTGTCTTTCAAAGACAATGAAGTTCATTGTTTGCTATAACAAGTCAGATGTTGACGCTGTTCGACGTGCGCACGTGTAGTTTGAAAGTCTTATAGTGCCAAAACTTTTGCGTGCGGTCCTGTCGCTCCAGTGATATACACGCCGTTTTTGCATTTAGGGATGCGTGAGGAAGTGATCTTGAGATACATGACTCAATATGTGATTGGTTTTTTGTGATGTCGTTCTTTAGTAAATAAAACTAAATTTACTAAATGTTAAAATATTTGATGAACTATATGTTTAATTTTTATTTTTTACCCCCACTCACTTGGAGTTATAATAGGACACTCACCACATTTTGAGGCATTCATTTTGGATTTGAGTTTTTACAATATTAATGTAGGCTCAAAGGGATCAGGTAATTAATGTTGTAATCTTTTTTTATAGCAATATTTAATAAAATCTTCCTCTTACAAAGTAATTGAACTTGGAACTTGAAACTACTTCAAGATGGTGGTAACTCTCATAGCCTGTTAGGAGTCATTCAGGCCAATCACGACCTGAAGGTGAGATAGATATTTTGCCCCGGGCGCATTATCTTTCTAAAGAGCTATTTATTTGGAAAGCAAGAATGTAGCAGGCCATGATCAAGCTCAAAGGGGTAGTCAAGACTTCTTGATCTGGGCCATGCCACTTCGATTGCGTCTAGAAGCGTACACAAACAAATTTAAACTTAGTCACGAGTGTTCAGAGGGTTAAGGTCAAAATTAAGGTAGTAATGGTTTACTTGGGCCATCTTTCTTTTAAACATATTATCAAGCCATTAGTGCTCTAAATGGCGTATAATATGCATTCCTCCTGCGTCATTCTAAAGCAAAAGTGAAATTTTAAAGGCTAAAGGTCTATGACAAAAAGGTCACTAAAGGTCACTTAGCAATATTAGGAACTATAATGATCATTGTGAAAGCGTGTTATTAGGTAATGGGTGGCCTTATGTATATGTGTGTCTATTCTATAGATAAATGCAGTCATTTCACAACCTCAAATCATTCAAGATCAAGGTCAGATAATTTAGGGTCAAAGTAATGTATTGATCAAAATGTAAAAGGCATGCTTCTAGAGTAATTTTGCCTCTGAAATGCAGCGGTGATATATATTTATATATATATAGACTGTGTACCCATTTCCTAAATATTGACTAAATTCCAAACATTCCTTTTAAGCCCATTTCCTCTTTTTCCAGATCCATGATAATTTTGAGGTAAAAGTGGGGTGCTAACTGCTAAGGGACACCAAAGAAAGCATAAAAAATCAAATAAAAGTACACTTTTCTAGACATTCACTTGTTATCCATGGAGAGCACTAAATGACAGAAACCTTATATTTGTGCAGCTAATAGATAAATCTTGGGTTATTCAACACAAAACCTTGCAGTACATCTTCAATTTTTATAAATAATTTAGCAGACACAATGCAATGATGAATGTGTATATGCTTTTATCTAATTGCTGCTGCAATACCATACTTATATCAGTTTAATTGGCACCAATTAGGTGCCAACACCAAAAGGTCAAGAGAGCAGCACTAAAACCAAGAGCCATGTTTTTCTTGAACCGTGCAGTGCCTTACTGGAACAAGTTGCGAAGAGGTGGTATCAGCTGGGACAGTGAATGAGTTCAAAAATCGGCTGGACCGACACTGGGAAATGACCAATCCTAACTAGCCCACCCAAGGATCTCGACCCCTACCAAGCCTGTTCCTGTTCCGGGAATTGTTAGAGCTGAACACCACACATTTAGTAATAGTAGGTGACTTCAAGCATGAAGGACATTGATGGATTTAATGAAATATCTCTGGTGAAAGGAACCGAGTCATTTCTCCAGCAATTCTTGGCCCCTGCACTAGGAATGTTTTCATGTTCCAGCATTAACAAACCCAACAAGATCTCGCTAGGTTTAAGTTATCTAGGCAACCTGGATTTAATCTTTTCAATGAAAGGCCATAGTGCAGGATTTAGTTTTAACAAGTGCACCACTTGGACCAGGTGACCACTCATGCCTGTCCTTGCACCAAATACAGGCGCGAACTAGTCACCAGCACAGCAAATACTCCCATATCAAGATGTAAACGCGAGGTGACTATCCAAGGCTTAGAGGATTGTAGCTGAAGTGGACTGGACAGCACGTCGAATCTGAAGTGTTGAGAAGTTCTGGAACATAGCCTCCAAAACTTATCAGACTAACTGCACAATGCATTACCTTAAAGAGAAATACGGAAATGAAAAAACCTGTGTATGGACAAAGAAAGCCATCCGCATGCGAAAGAAGAAGAATAAGATGCATGCAAAGTATATGAAATCAGGCAGTGATGATGACTGGAAGAAGTTTACTTCTACCAGGAACAAACTCAGGAAGTGGACAAAGCGCCTAAGGAACAAATTTGAGACCAATCTAGTCAACAACATAAAAGAAAACCCAAAGAAACTGTGGAAATACATCAACTCAAGACTAAAGACAAGGGCACAGATAGAAGACCTCCAACGATCGATGGAACTGTGGCACACAGTGGCAGAAGAAGGCAGACGAATTAAACAGAATCTCGCACCATCTTTTACTGAGGAAAGACTTGCTGGAGATCCAGATATAGGGGATCGCTCATAACTGGACACTCGGTTCATACATAGAGTTTGATACAATAGATGTGCAGAACAGGCCTGGAGAAGTTAAAACCCAACAGTCACCTGGACGCAGATGGCATAGCCACCTCGAGTGCTACAGAGAACAGCAGAAGAACTGTGTTGACCGCTCTGAGAACTCTGTTTCAGGCTTCACTTGATACGGGTTATGTTCGCCCCAAGTGGAAAACGGACACATCTCAAGCAATATTTAAGAAAGGTGACCGACATCTGGTCAGCCAATTATAGACCCATGCAGTCTCACATCAGTTGTATGCAAGTTAAATGGAATCCAATCTTAATTCGGGATACGGCTGATGAAAGCAACCCATAACTGAGCCATGGATTGAGCGATCACAACGCATGGTTTTGTGTCTGGCCGCTCTTGTGCCCTCACGCTTACTGATGGTACTAGATAAGTGGCAGAAATATTGGAACATAGCGGAAGCCCATTGAACGTTGTGTACCTCGATTTGGCCAAGCCTTCGATTCGGTGCCCTTCACGTTAACGTCTTCTTCTCAATTGGCAGCATTGGCAATTAGGGAAATTGCTTAACGTGGATATCGTGCATTTCCTTACCGCAGACGACAGAGAGTCCTTGTCAATGGGGAAGCCTCAGACTGGAAGGAAGTTAACAAGTGGTGTTTCCACAAGGGAGTGCCTGGTTCCAGTCTTTCCTAATTTACATTAATGATCTACCAGACACAATCAGTTCAGTGTGAAAAATTTTTTGCGCGACGACACGAAGGTGTTAAGCAGAACGGTGGATAACTTGAGTGAATCCCAGGCACTCCAGAAAGACGTTGATGCTTGGCTTACTCTGGTCTGGCTCATGGCAACTTCCTTTTCAATTTACCAGAAGTGCAAAGTGATGGCACTTGGGAACGCAAGAAACGAAAGGCATGAAATACAAGATGGGTGGCAAGACTCTGGAAAGCTACCAACATGGAGAGACCTGGTATCCGTGGTCGACAGCAGTCTAACGTTCTTTACAGACACTGCCAGGCTGTTTCTAAAGCCTTCAGGATGCTTGAATGATCAAAAAAGGTCGTTTGAAAAGCTCGACCAAACAGACCATGTCCTCTTCTGTTCAAATCTCTAATTCGAATACCCATTCTGGAATATTGGAAACTGTGTATGGGACGCCATGTACCGAGGAGACCAGGAGGATGCTGTAGAAAGAGTTTTGAGGAGGAACAACAAGCTAGTCAAGACACTTCGATCACTATGCATATTGGAAGACGGTTGGGATACAACTGAGAATGATGTCTAATGTATTACCGACGCAGCGTGGTGACATGATCATGACCTATCCATCTTGAACGCGGGAAAATTCGAATCAACCAAGAGGAGTTTGTTTGTCATTGTCAGACCAGTCACAGGACCCGAGGACACTCTCTTCAAGCTTCAAAAACCGCAAGTGAACACCTCTGCCGGGACAGCAAGCTTTCCAGTCCGTGTGGTGATACCATGGAACAGCCTACCTGAACTCAATCACGCTGCACCCTCTGAAACTCATTCAAACAAGGCTCGACAAGTACTGGAGTAATAACATGTATATAAGTCCGTCCGTAACTAGCCGATAACTGAGCCGACTTGAGCGGGAGCCCACAGGCCGTTCTACCGGCCTATATATCCCGTACCGATAAGTAAAATAAGTAAAGTAAGTAAGTAAACAAGCCTAGCAAAATCTCGATGTGGACCCTAAATAGACCTTTGTCTACTCCTCGTCCACTACCGTAAACCTAAACCTAACCATCCTATGTTGATTATTGTCCTATGCTGCTGACATACAATACATGCCATGTTTTTAACAAAATAGTTCACTGCCATCATCTTCACCACCAATTTAATAAATGATATGTTTATGTCTCCTGTGTTATGGTTGTCTTCCTTACATTGTTTTGCCTGTATCTTGAAGTAAACTTCTTTTTCCAGATTGCAGCCAAGATCAATCCCGGTACATCTCCCGTTGGCCAGAAGAGACCCCTTGAAGGCGACATGGACAACCTAGGTACGTGACTGGTTTTGGAAGCTTCTCGTATGTAAATATATCAAATATCAAGAAATGTCTAAGCAGAAGCAATGCAATGGTGAATTTATATGTGCTTTCATCTAATTGCTTCTGCAATATCATACCTATATATCAGTTTAATTGGGACCATCCATATTGATGAATGTCTTATGCTGCTGACATACAGCTGCAGTGGTCTGTAGTCTTTTTGATCTGTGATATGTATTACTACATAGACATTTGTCTGTATTAATAATGGGTGAAGTGAATCAATGCTAGTATGCTCTTTTTTTTGTTAAAATTTCGCTATTTATGACTTTGATGCCCACTGCTAAGGCATAGGGAGTGATCCACTGTCTTCAGCTTATTTGCTATTACATGTATTTGACTGCTTTAACTCATATTTGGCTACATTCTGTTTATTTACTTTTTGTTAGACAGGCTTCTTACATGTGTGTTATGACAATTTTGTATCATAGCCCTTAAATTTCATATTTATTGTTGTTCCTGTGATATGCAATATGATCTCAGATTTGTGAAAATATCTAGTTGGAGAAGGATCAAGTTAGTACAAGTTAGGTTAGCACATGGTATTGCAATATTTTTACTTTTGAGCCATTTTGTTCTTGGGTACGAGTCATCGAAATGTTAGGGTTACAATCGTCGAAAAGAGCAACATATCTATCACTTAACCCGCGCACTGCAGGGGGTTCGCGCCGAACACGAACTGCAGGGGGGGTGATTTCCGCCGCCCCCCCCCGTGAGATCTCCAAAACTACGCAACGTAGCGACAAGCGGAAAACGCAATTGGATAGGCTCTAGGCAAGCTCTATCGAAAGTATTTTCAGTCTTTTCTTGGATCGGTCACAATTGAGGTCACCAAAGGTCAGATTTTCCGGTTTTAGGACTCTTTTCCAGAAACCCCCGATTATCTCGGAACTATGATAGCTAGGAGCAAACAATTGGAGAGGCAATCGATAGCTATTGAAATTTGCTATCGCACCCAGGTCCTCAAAATTGAGCTCGGATCAATTGTTTGGGCTCCAGAGGTCATGAAAGGTAATTTTTTATACCAAAACAGTTTTTCGTGAATAGCATGTCACCTAAGAAAGATAGGGAAAACATTTTGACGCCATTGTGTTTTGTCTCATTGATGCTTTGAATACATATATGGCGGTGACCTCGGTAAGTCAACTTCAAAATTTTGACCTCAGGTGCAAGGTCATATTGGTGACCCAGGGTAGGTCATGTTGCATATGGGGCGAGACGGCGCCAGAGAAGACGAAACACATTGGTGTTCAACTAATCGTCTATTCTTTTCTGATCAGAGTTATTAGCAATCATTGCTGATGACTCAGATGACCTTGTAGATATCTCTTAGGCAACATTGCACTTTATCACTTAGAATGAGCTAAAATAGCATGATTTCTGACAAATTAGCCTGATCCAATGCATTTTCTGAAAAGGGAAGCATTTGGTTTTATTTTCCGCATTCACTTATATTGGGGAGGTCAGGAAATTGACCTGACCTTTGTCACCGAATACGAAAAATCGAGATATAACGAAATTGTAGGTACTGATAGTCATATGAAATCCTGCAAGTTTCCAAAACTTTCGAAAAAAGACTGGCTTTGGCACGAACGCAAACATTTTTAAGGTGGAGGTCACTTGACATGGTTACTTGTGACCTGACCTGGATGGCTCAAGTCAAACTTTTTCCAAAGTGTGTAATTGATGAACCGAACCAGGTGTACAAAATTTGGGGCGCTGGCGCGCCGCCGTTTTTTTGCGCTAACTCCTGAAAAAACCTGAGGGGGGGGGCGGAAATCAACCCCCCCTGCAGTGCGCGGGTTAAAATAGGCTTGCAGAGCCTATTCATTCAACTCAAACAAGGCGATCATACATGATCATGCATCTACAAGATGGAGTCAACCATTCAAGTTCAAGTGGATTTTTAATCAGTCTGTTGGCAATATCAATGCATCAATTGTCATTTGTTGTCGATCCATGAACCATGGTTTGAACCACAGTCAAACCATCAGTCATATTGCTACCCATTGTGCATGCTTGTTGTTCTGTTTGGGTACCAATGAAAATGCCCTTGAATACACAACTTCTAGCGGTAAATGTGGATAGCTTATCGTTGATAGCTCAGATAATGTGTAATACAATATTAATGCATGTCAGCATGCATGCCATGTTAAGACAACAAAGTACTGCCCAAAGTTGTGTAAAAACAGCCTTCTTCGCCATCCTGCTAACTCAGCTCTCTCATGTGGCCAGGTCCCGACGGCAAGCGTCCGGCCAGCATCGGCGGAGACCCGTTCGGCGGTTCGCCGCAGATGGGCGGCGGCGGTCCCCCCATGGGCATGGGCGGACCCCCCATGGGCATGGGCGGCGGACCCCCGATGGGCATGGGCGGTATGCCGAACATGCCGAACATGGGCCTCGGCGGCGTCGAAACCGAGGAGATCAAGATCCCCGACCGCATGGTGGGCCTCATCATCGGCCGCGGCGGCGAGTCCATCTCGCGGCTGCAGGCGGAGAGCGGCGCCAAGATCCAGATGTCGCCGCAGTCGGTGGACGGCAGCAACGAGCGCATGTGCACGCTGACGGGCTCGCACGTCGCTCTCGAGCGCGCCAAGGAGCTGATAGACGCGATCGTGCAGTCCCGCGCTAACGAGCGGGACCGCGAGCGCGGCATGAGCGGCGGCGGAGGCGGCGGCGGGATGAGCGATATGATGCCCGAGCAGCCGGGACAGTCGACGTCCGAGATGATGGTGCCCAGCTCCAAGGTCGGGCCTCATTATCGGTGAGTTTGGCGGGGCCCACTGCGGTGCGGTTGGCGCCTCTACTCGTGTGGCTATGGTTTACTGTCGGTTGTGGTTCATGCTGTCGTGTTGTTTTTGGTTAACCTTTTTGAAACTAGCAGGCTTATTGTCATATGTTGACATGAGTTCTCATGTCATTGGTTACATCACCAGTTATGCATCAATTCATTGACCATGTAGCCTGGTTGCTGCTGCAGTGTCTTTGCCTGTACGTTTTCAATATTTATAAAAGATAAAGCAGACGCAATGCAATGATGAATGTGTATATGCCTTTGTCTAATTGCTGCTGCAATATCATACTTATATCCGTTTAATTGGCACCATCTATGTTGATGAATGTCTTATGCTGCTGACATACAATTATTTTGGTCAATAGTCAAAGCAATGTTTATCACTACTTTGACACTGCTTTGTAATGACAATGAGTGTAGTGAATCAATGATGATAGATATTTATTTATTTGCTGATAATTACCCAAATCATTAGAGCTTTGTTCGAAACATGTGCCAAGTTAAGCTTGATGTCCATGGGAACGTCGCTAGCATTCCACATCTCATCAATACCAATTATAGCTGGCCTGACAGCAGCATCTGACTGTCAGCTGCTGTACTGTGTGCTGACGCCCCGTTCCGGTCGGCTCCCTGCAGGCAAGGGCGGCGAGACCATCAAGCAGCTGCAGGACAACAGCGGCTCCAAGATGGTGGTGGTGCAGGACGGGCCGTACGCCAACGCGCCCGAGAAGCCCCTCCGCATCACCGGCGACCAGAAGCAGATCGAGGTGCGTCACCGTTCCTCCACGAGCGGAGAGCTGGTGTGGTCGCACAGTTGACGAGGAGAGGCTATGTGGCGAAGATGGTGGATGCCTTCAGGCCAGAGATGACTGATATATTTGGAATTTAACTTATTTCATAAGTTGTTATTGTATGATTTTGGTCTATGAATTTGAAGGTTTGTGTTCAGTAGTTTATACCAGTTAGTCGTCAGATGTAATATTACCAGCCTCAGGTGTATGCATTCCATAAGAACCTTAACACTTTTGCAAATCGATTTCTCTTAAATTCCTGATTTACCGATACTCTGTCATTTCGCGTTGTATATCTATTTACCTTTTTGAAACTAGCAGGCTTATTTTCATGTGTTAACATGACACTGGTTACATCACCAGTTATGCATCAATTAATTGACCATACAGCCTGGTAGCTGCAGTATCTATGCATGTACATTTTCAATATTTATTACAGATAAAGCAGACTCAATGCAATGATGAATGTGTATATGCATTTGTTACATTGCTGCATGCAATATCATACTTATATCAGTTTAATTGGCACCATCTATGTTGATGAATGTCTTATGCTGCTGACATACAATTGCTCTGGTCAATAGTCGAAGCATTGTTTATCACTACTTTGACACTTCTTTGTAATGACAATGAGTGTAGTGAATCAATGCTAGTGTGGTCACATTAATGGTGTGTCCGGGCGGTCGGCCGGTGTCTCCCTCGGCCCGGTCGGCGCTACCCCTCTGCGGCGCCGCGGTACCGGTACCAGCCGCAGGACTCGCTAACGCCACAGGCTGGCCTCGGGTCGGCCGGGAGTGCAGGTTGATAGTAATCTCGCCGACTCCTCGCTTCACATCTTACGGTCTCCATCTATTTACATCACTCGAAGAGTTAGCTGTCGTCGGTCCTGATAGGAGTCTGGCCTGACCCTTCCGTCTTTAACATCTGTCGCTGGTATGTGACCTGGTCACAGTTAAGCTGAGCGTCGTATATCTTGTGCAGCTGCCCTCGAGCACCAAACCATCACTGCATTAAACTGACCCAGTACACCACATCCGCCCTGTATTCCACTCAGCACTGACATCTGACCCGCAGATCACACAGCTGACCTGATGACAGCGTGTTGTGACTACTAACTCGACCTCCCAGCTGAAACTGACCCGCGATACTACCCCTCCTGTCGTCCGCAGCGGGCCAAGCAGCTCGTGTTTGACCTGATGGCCGAGAAGGACAATTACGGCCCGGGCGGCGGTGGTGGTGGCGGTGGCGGCGGCGGACGCAACTTCGGCGGCCGGGGCGGCGGCGGCGGCTTCGGAGGCGCTTCTCAGGAGGTGAGTGTCGTCCCGGGGGTAACGGGGGGAGGGGAGGGTGGGTCAACCCGGGGGTAACGGGGGTCCTTCTCAGTCACTCTCTAGCTGTGGGAGCTATTGTACTTCTTGGCGATGAGCTGTGAAGGGTCTGTGACCGATGAACGCCTCTCTGTATCAGTTTGCGCACACTTATCTTGTGATGGGTCATCAGCCGATCGACAGGTGTTAGTCAGATGCGCACACTTGTTTGTCTTTGTTTCTGTGTGGCGCTTTCATTGCCTTGCCACGGGTGGTATAAAACGAGTAGTTTCTTTCTGTGCTGTTAATTTGTCCACGTCATGCCTTCATTCCTCGACTCTGGGTGTGTATGATAGCGTGTAACCAGTTTCCTTTTCGCGCTGGGAACCGGCGGCCTGGTTTTCCCGCCGTCCACGGGAAGTTGCCGGTCAGGATGAGTAATCTGATAACATCACTGATCCAGCTCCGTCCGTGTTCCGCGCTGGAGAGCGTCCGTTTGGGTCGGCAAACTCGCTCAGACGGGGGTTCACTGACACGGGAAGCGGTTATGTAGCGACGTGGGGGGGTGGGGTACGGGTACTGGACCCTACGATGATTCCGGCTGGGCGGAGATCGATGCAAAGCTGGCTCGCTGTAGATCACTTATGACTTCTTCATACTGCACCCACTCAAGACAGATTGTAAATGGATATGCAAATGGGTGAATTTGTCTGAGAACGTGAATTATTCATTCATCATTGTTGTACTTGCACAGTGATAGTCTGTACTGCGTGTCACTCTTTCATGCCTTGCCGATTTCGTAACGGATTTAATTTTATGTTACAAAATGATTGTTTATGCACTATGATTTTTTTTCAAGTTTTTTAGTTTTGGTTATAGATGAACTTTAGCAGAAATATAGAGCCAGGTTTCTGTATACAAGACCTCTGGTACTCTACCCCTGCGATATCAAACTGATCGACCTCATCTGTGTTCGACTCTATGCTTGAACACTTGAAGTGAAATCAGTACATTATATTTTACTGACTGCCCTCGCTTCATGTATTTATAAGTATAACGCTACCGAGTGAGTTGATATACGTTCTGTGTACGGCATTCGTTTTCGTGGCGAAACAAGTTGGCATGTATTTTCAACATACGGTCCTAGTTCTCCTTAACTTTTGAGCTGGCCTCTGACCTGACTTAATCTCGCCCCGCCAGGTCACCGTGCCGCAGGCGGCCGTCGGCGTCGTCATCGGCAAGGGCGGAGAGATGATCAAGAAGGTGCAGAACGACACCGGCGCCAACATCCAGTTCCAGCAGAACGTCTCTGGCAGGAACGAGCGGGTGGCCACCGTCACGGGCTCGCCTGACCAGATTGAGCACGCCAAGGCCATCATCCAGGAGCTGATCGAGAGCGTGATGAAGCGTGATCAGATGGGCGGTGGCGGCGGCGGAGGAGGAGGCCGTGGTGGCGGCGGCGGCTGGGGCGGACCCGGTGGGCCCGGAGGACCAGGCGGATACGGCCGCGGTCCTGGCGGACCCATGGGACGCGACGGCAAGCAGGACGTGAGTACACGGGCAGGAGATGGTGTACTGGCTGGGGTGTCTGCTCGCCTGGGGAAGGAGGGAATGGTGGGTGATGAGATGCAACGGTGTCGGGACTTGGGGTAGTGCAGCTGGCTGGCCGTGCCTTGTTTGTGTGCCTTTGAGTCATTCGTCCAGATGTTTTGTGGGTGGATTTTTATTCTACCCCTGTTCTAATCGACTGATCAGAAATTTAATGGGCGCCGTATAACTTTTGTTGCGGTGCTCTCAAGCCCAAATCATCATCATCTGAAATGAGACGGAATTGGGCAAAGGTGTAAGTGTGTGTTTTATCTTTTGGCAATTGTCCTGAGTTGAATGCCGTTGTGAAGTTGAAATCTCAAGTAGTTTGCGCCCACCAAGTAACCATGCGGCTGCGGTGTCATCGTCGTTCCCTGAGCTCTTGGTTTTGTGCAGAAATATAGAGCCAGGTTTCTGTATACAAGACCTCTGGTACTCTACCCCTGCGATATCAAACTGATAGACCTCAGCTGTGTTCGACTCGATGCTTGAACACTCGAAGTGAAGTCAGAACATTACTCTTTGCTGGCTGCCCTTGCTTCATGTATTATATATTGGCGCCACATGGCTTAGTAGCTGCGGCGCTCTTGTAATATCATCATCATCGTGTACTATAGTATGTTCGTGTATGACGGTCCATTGAGGGTCGAATCGCCATCGCCACACCGTCCTTTGTGACACGTACGCCATGTGTGCCTCGCAGATGGGACCGGGCGGACCATTCGGTGGTCCGGGCGGGCCGGGCCCCGGCGGACCAGGAGGCCCGTACCCGCCGCAGGGCTGGGGCGGCAACTTCCACCAGCCGGGCGTCTGGGGACAGCAGCAGAACGATCCCGGTAAACAGGACAGCTGGAACAGCTACTACGCCCAGTACTACGGCGGTCAGGGCGGACCGGCCGGCGGCGCGCCGCAGCCACAGAGCGCGCCAGGTTAGCCGCTGCGCTCAGTGCGCGCTCTCTCACACTTCACACACTGACGGATGCCAGTAGCTAGTCCGTACGGTCAGGGTTCGACGCAGAGCTGATATGTAGACCCGGTAGTTAGTTTCGTTGGGAGGCGTGTTACATAGTGATAGGGCTGGGCAGACAATGCTCGCTGTACTGGCAGTGCAGTATTCTGGATGCCAATTACAGTACAAACTGCTGGTTTTGACACTGAAACGGCTTTTTTAGACACTGAAACTGCTGTTTTAGACACTGAAATGGCTGTTTTAGACACTGAAACGCAGTGTCCCAATATTCCATTTTGGCTTGGGTGTCAGAGTGGGAAATTTGAGTCCAAAAGACCATGAGAGTGGAAAGGTATGTAGAAAATGGTACTATACTGATTACTGTTTTGATTATGAAAAGCAATGGTTTTCATTGAAATCATGTATTTTAAGTCAAGATTTTTAAATCAGAATCAATATCACAATCATAATTTGAGAGTGGAAATTCACTCCTAAAAGTGGTGAATGAGAGTGGAAAATTATTCACAGTTGGGTGTCATCTCCCACCCAAATCGAGCACATTTTGGACACTGCTGAAACGGCTGTTTTCAGACAGCTGAAAGCGGCTTTTAGACACTGAACGGCTGCTTTTAGACACTGAACTGCTGTTAGACCTGCAACTGCTGAAAATCTACCATTAGCAGTAGCACCATGTAAAACACGAATTAATTAGTGACAGACATCATTTAGGTTCTCGGATGACTTAGGCATGCATTAACTAGAGTAGTGAAAGTAACCAATATATTAACTCTAAGCCAGCTAGTCCACATAACATATAGAACGGGCACGTTGTGTCTTAACGCTAGATACGAGGCCCGTAGACGACCTCTGTCAGGGTAGCTAGGTGTAGACGTAGATGCCTGGACTTGCTTGTCTCTACACTAACATTCGGCCTGTTTTGTTTGCGCGTGATGGCCTCACGCGGACAAACACACGGTTTTGTCCGTGTTACACGACAAACAAATAAAACACAAACAACAAACACACATGCATACAACACACGGAGGATCAGTATAGGCTGGAGTTCTGGGGTTTCTACTTTCTCGGTACAGTGTCTGCATGAGTCTTCATTCCACTTCCCACACTGGACAGGTGTGCCTGTGGGGGGGGGGGGTGGAGGCGCGTCGACGGACGCAGCGTAGGTGACCGTTAACGGCCGCTCTCCGCTGCCATTTCTGCCAGGCGAGAGACGCTGGCAGTCGACAAGAGTCTGTTTCTGGTGAGTCTGTTTGTCTGTGTCTGCTGTCCTTCATTGGCTATTAAATCGCCATTTGCTGAAAGTGTAAAAGATTGGCTCCAGCTGTGACAAACGTAAGTGTGAATGCGCCAGGTTGGTTATATTCAGTTTTGAGTGGGGTTTTCTGTTTAAGTTTGTGTTCCATGGAGATATCAGACTTGTCTGGGACACGGACTCTGATTGCCAGAACCGATGCAATTACGCCTTCCAGATCATACACATCACAATCCTGATGGAATCTACTCTAGAGCTAGTTTGACTTTTGTGTTGCATGTATGGCTGATCGAACGATGGACGGTTACACTGCGCTGTCCTAGCGTCAATTATGTTCCATGCTTTTGCATCTGCACCCTTTAACTTGCCTTCATTTGTGTTCCGTTTGAGCTCACCTCCTCGCCACAGCTTCAGACCGCCTGCTGCCTCGTCCTCCGTCGCGTCAGTCCACCCCTCCCTCCGCTCCCCCTCACACCCCCTCCCTCGCTCCCCCTCGAACCCCCTCCACACCCCTCCCCTCCGCTCCCCTCAACACTCCCTCCCCACCCGTCCTCGCAGGTAACTGCAGCCGCATGAACATGAACCCCGGCGGCGGCGCGGTGGCCGGCGGCGGCCAGGACTTCAGCGCGCAGTGGGCCGAGTACTACCGCAACATGGGCATGACCCGAGAGGCCGATGCCATTGAACTGCAGAGCAAGGCCAACAAGGTGGGCGGCGCGCCGGCCGCCCCGCAGCCGGCGGCCGCCGCTCAGCCGGCCGCCAACGGCGCCGGCCAGGCCGACTACAGCGCCCAGTGGGTCGAGTACTACCGGTCGCAGGGCATGGTCGCCGAGGCCGAGAAGCTGGAGCAGCAGATCAAGTCGTCAAAGGTGGGTCAGCTGCAGCTGCTGGGACTTGGTGGGTGGGTGGGGGCTCAGCGGGTTGTTATGAGTCGGGACTCGTAGCGGGCCGGCGAACCAGACCGCTGTTTGGCTTGTGCTACCTGAGATTGGAGGCATGTATGTTGCAGTTCGTTAGCGCAACATTGCCGCTGGTTAAGATGGTGCTGGATACTGATACTGGTTTGGTCACAGATATGCCATTTTGTCTGAATAGTTGTGTAAATCGTGCCTGCCTGGGTACCCGCTATTCACCTGGCAGGAAATCGTAACTTGGTTTGTTATTTGTTATAACGTGCCACGTGGATCGCCTCGGCCTGTATTCGGCTGTGTGTGGTGCATCGCGTGTGTCTCGGCAGAAATATAGAGCCAGATTTCTGTAAACAAGACTTTTGGTACTCTACCCCTGCGATATCAAACTGGTTGGAACTCACTGGCATCTGCGCTCCACTGGATGCCCGAGATTTGATCAGAGCATGCTACCGTGTCCATCCGAACTGTCGCGCTCCTCGGCACTGCCAAATGACTCCTGCTTTACGCTTTCCGGTGACTTGTCTCTTTCCTGGCTCTTCTTTGCTCGTCATTTTGCTGACTCCCTCCAACTTACTTGTGAAATGTCTCCCGTCTTTCTTCCTCCACTGTGTTCCTCCGTCCCCAGTCCAGCTTCCACCGTTCCCAGCCTAGCTTCCACTGTCTCCCGTCTAGTATATCTGTCCGCTCGTTGTCCCCCTACCTCGTCCAGCCTCGCCTGTATGGTCCGCAGTCTCCCGTCTAACCCCGCCCGTCTGCCCGTTCACAGCAGGCGCAGGGCGCGCCTCAGCAGCCGCAGCAGCCGGCCGGCGGCGCGCCCGGCGGCTACGGCCAGCCGCAGCCGCAGTACGGCGGATTCGCCGGCGGCTACGGCGGCGGTGGCCCCGGCCCCGGCGGTCCGGGCGGCTACGGCGGCGGACAGTACGGCGGTTACCCGGGCGCCGGCGACAACTAACGGCCCTCCTTCGTGCTGTCGGCCCGCCCGCTCTGCCGGGCGGGTCGGCTCTGTGTCGGTGAGTGGCGTGAGGGGATAGTGATGGGACGGGACGGTAACGTAACGTAACGCCGCCTGGTGGGTGGGTCTGGTTGGTTTGAAGCGTGGCTCGGACTAGAGAAGGCCGGTTAGCGCGGCGGGAGTTTGCGTGCGAGCCATGCGCTTGACACTGCTGAGGGCTGGGATATGTTGCTCTGTGGATGTTGTATGTGTGGGAGTGGAGTGGGCAGACGCAGGCGCTGGAGACTCAACAGCCGCAGCTGTGACTGAAGAGAGAGGAGGGAGGGAGAGGCGCGCGCGCACTCTGGCATCGCAAGTCCTCTGGTAAGTGCGTCTGACCGCAGTCTCCGCTTGCAGGGCTGGCCGGGCCGGCGGCGTCGCT
Source organism: Semibalanus balanoides (assembly GCA_014673585.1). Taxonomy (NCBI): domain Eukaryota; kingdom Metazoa; phylum Arthropoda; class Thecostraca; order Balanomorpha; family Balanidae; genus Semibalanus; species Semibalanus balanoides. The sequence continues at coordinate 564,507 of VOPJ01005913.1, forward strand.
ATAAACCATGTTCACTCTTTTTCAGATATGCCAGGTGTAGCCCTGATCCAATGCGCGCGTTCAATTGTCTACCGGTTGCATTGTTGGTGTTTGATTGCTGCTCGCCGCTGTGTGCCCGCTACGAGAGGAGACGCCAGGAGGTATCACTGCTGGCCGGCCGCCGGCACTCGTAGGGGAGACCAGTGTCCCGTCTCGCCACCTGCGCCACCTGTGTGTAAACTGTGTGTAAACTGAGCGCTGCGAGTGCGCTGCTGCTGCTGCCGCTTCTGATGTGTGTGTGTGTCTCGTTGTGTTAACGTGTCGACCGGCCGGACGGAGGACCGGCGCCACCACCGTCACCAGCATCGGTTCGCCCCCGGAGTAGGTCGGCCTGCGAGAGAGCGGAGCGGAGAGGGGTTGCCCCAGCGTGGTTGTCGGGTGCCGGCCTATTAAGATTTGACTGTCGCTCAGTGTTTTTCGATGTTAGCCCGTCGTGTCTGGCACGCTGTGACCGCCGCGGTCCCCGTGGCTTGCGGCGGGGCAGTGCTGGGGGAGGGGAGGGAGTTGCATTTATATCGACATGTCATCGTGGGTATCGTGACGTCCACCAATGTTAGCCACCCCCGTCTCCATCCCGGGCTGTGGATGAACCTTCGTTGTCATCGGACTTCCTGACATCCTGATCAGACCATCCCAGACTACCCCCAACTACCCCCAACTCAGAGTGGTGTAGGCAGTGTGCCGATTGCTCGTATCGAGGGATTGGCCTGACTAGGGGACGGAGTCGGTACGAAGGACGGATGAAGGCCACGCTGGTGGAGAAGGTGAGGCGTTCTCTGGAGGAGAAAGCGGAGGGCTGAGCCCCGTGCGGGCTCGCCCCTTGCTCGGGTACCGGATGGCGGTTGGAAAGAGCATCTGAAAATGGCATCGTACTCCTCTAAAACGTGTTAGGTAGCTTCACATTGCCGCCGTATGTCTTGTCTTGCCTCGTTCGTTTGTTACAGAACTTGGTCGCTTGGCGGTCTGATACGGTAAAGTATCGCATCGCTTCGCCATTGTCCATGAAAGCCGTCACTGTTCACCAGAATCGTCATGTTCATCTCAAAATCGTAAATGATTACCATAACATCGCCACTGACGTGCAAAAACCGCCACTGTCTCGTAAAATCGCTGCTGATGTCCAAAATCGTCATTGTCCATCTCAAAATTGTCGATGCTTACCATAACATCGCCACTGATGTGCAAAAACCTCCACTGTTCTCTCATAAAATCGCTACTGGTGTCCAAATCGTAACTGTTCATCTCAAAATCGTCAATGCTTATTATAACATCGCCACTGACGTGCAAAAACCGCCACTGTTCTCATCAAATCGCCACTGATGTCCAAATCGTTACTGTCCACCTCAAAATCGCCACTGTTCCCTATGAAACTGCTGCTGGTGTCCGAAATCGCCACTGTTCATCTGAAATTAGTCATCGTTTCCAACTAAAACCGTTGCTGTAGTCCACCACAACTTGCTGACAGCTTCGCTGGCTCGTTCTCATTGCCAAATGGTTGCCCACTCGCTCGTTCTGCTCTCGTACTGCTCTCAGTCGTCTCTGAATCTCGTCTCGCTGACTGACCCTGATAGTGTCCCCGTGCTGGCCGTGCCTCGCCATCGAACCGTGCTCACTCCGCCGCCTCGTCGCACGCACTGTGGTTCACCCGAATCCGTTCGTTTGGTCGTCTCTATCTCCTCACCGCACGCTGGGTGTATGTGGCCCCCCGTGTGCTGGCCCCGTAGTCTCCGCCTCTCCGGCCTCGGACCGTGTCGCTCTGGTCTGGTGACCGTGCCGTCTCGTCCGCTGTCTGAAATCCGCTGTCTGTCTGTCGGCCGGTGGTCTGCGGCGGACGGCGGAGGGAGCGCCCCGACCGGGCCCGACCACCCCGAGCTCGCGCACACGAGAGAGCGAGGCGCAGCGCCCCCGAGCCGCAGACCCGCGCCCGGCCAGGTAAAATACCGACCTACCGACCGACTGCCTTCGTCCGCACTCCTGTGTTGTCTTGTCCCACTATCGGTTGTTGCTCGAAATCGACAATGTCTGACGAACCGTGTCGTGACCTGACCTTGCCCCGAGATGTGACCTGGGGTCGGAATGACAAGCACCTGGCAACCACGCTTTGACGGGGGGATTTTCTACGGTCTTAGCTCGAGTTGGTGTAGAATGTCGGCGTATGCGTTTGATCAGTGTAACAACCATAGTCACCGCCATCCCTACGTGTGTTTTCGACGGTTTATTTGGAGTCTTTCATACGGAAATTGTTGCCTGGTTTCGTTCGGCGGCGCTATCTAGGGTGGAGTCGGCCGCGTGTGAATACAAAGACTGTCGTTTCGTAATAAAGCTCCATCACGACAGCCGGACGTTTTTTCGAGGGAACTCGGTGGCTGGAACTTGTGTATCGTTAGCACTGCATTATTATGCGAATACACCTGTTGAGCATTATCTGTGTTTTTCGTATTGCTGCGATCCATAAGTCTGCGACCTTTCGACCCATAACCCATACGCCTCCCACCCAAAAAAAATCGTGGTTGGGTTGGTGGTATTCCGCCCTCTGGAACAGCCCTTGGAATTTTGGCCAGTTCTGGACTTTTGGGTTCAAATAATGTCTTCCTTCATTTTGTTTTCTTGAAATTGTATCTTCACCTGACTAACCAACATAGTTGATAAAATATCACATTTAACCAACATAGTAGATAAAATATCACATTTTCATCTAAGGTTTGTATTATCTATAACAAATCGGGATTTTTCTTTTTCAGGTAAATCAATTTGTCAAACAAATTGATTCTTACTTTTCCTAACAATACAATCGCTCAAAAATCAGAAGCGCAGCCAGACTTTCAGAAAGAGTGGTAAGCTAGTCGTGGTGCCCTTCTAAAAACATACCCCTGGATATGACTAACTTTGCGGATTTTGTCCACTTTATTTTGTGAGTGCCCCGTTTTTTAACAATTTGATTTTGCAACCTATTTTTTGAACAGACTGGTCCATTGGCAGACAAAGAGGCCCATGAACTGGTCCATTGGCAGACAAAGAGGCCCATGAACAGACTCGATGGGAATTTGGATATGCTCGAAAGTTCCCCGTTATTTTTGGGTGGGATGTGGTGGGCACAATGGCCCGTTAACATTCTCAATAGGCCCCTGGACAGGTTATTAGGCCTCTGTGGGCTCAATGGGCCCCTGGACACACACGAGAGGCACTCTGTGTTAGCTTCGAAAGCCCTTCATTGTATCGAAGGGCAGTTGGCACGCTCCAGAAGGACCACTCGCCTTGTTAAAGGGAATAGTTCACCTTGAAAGTTGTCTTGAAATTCAACCATACGGTGCATCTTGAGCTCACACTACGATATGTCTTTTGTTGGACAAGTGATGGATATATGTGGAGATAAGAAGTAAGTTTCTCTTTGTTTATTTTCACGGGAAATCGCTACGATAGCAGGTGGCGTTCTGGCTCACGCCAGACGCCTAGTACAGTCTCTGACAAAGGGTTGCCGCGCATTGCCCGGCCGGCTGAGCGGATATTAACGAGGCCGTCGTGATCAGGTACTACGTGATCAGAGAGTGTCTACCTCCGGCGCCCCCTGGCGCGAAATTACCAAGCTGTTGTCGGGGGACCCCGACACAAACGCAGACTTACCTATTAGTGTCGAAACTACTTTGCGTTCGATTTATTATTCAGCCATAACCTAATTTTTTGATCTGCTCTACAAAACTGCTATCTCAGTTCCAAAACCCCATGTTAAAGGTGAACACCTCCCTTTAAAGGGCTCCTCTTTGGTTTTTTGAAAACCATTAACCTCAACCCGCGCGCCGGTGGGCCTCCGATTTTTTTTGCAAAGGGTAAAGGGTGAGAATGGGGGATCCCATTTTGATCAAGATTTGACAAAAGGGAGATCCGTCCAAGAAAAAAATGAAAGGGATAGGAAGACGCAGACTAAAACGCGTTCGAAAAGCTCCTTCTCAGTGCGACATTCGATGTCTCGAAAGAGCAATTTTTAGTTCAAGGTCAATAATAGGTCACCAAATTCATTTAAAGAAATTAGTTCACCTTTTATTTTTTTTTTCAAACTACGATTGACTATTTTGAAATCACAACTTTAGTAATGTAAATAATAGGCCATACATCGCGCTGATTCAGGACAGAAGGACGTACATTATTAATTGTATCAAAACTATATGCGTACTCTCCGCAACGTCTAACGTGGCTCAGCCAATCAGATATTCGAGAGTAGACTCGTAAGATTACTGTATAGCCTCTGCCCAGGTGTGTCAGGCCCACATTCCTTCGACAAAAAGTCAAATATATTCGGCTAGAGAGCTTTTGCAGCCCATAAAATTTGCAGTTAGGGGTTTTTCAACACGGGCTACACAACTGCTATAGTTCAAAACCCATGTTGAAGGTGAACTATTTCCTTGAAGGTCAAATTTTCCAGTATTAGGACTTAGCTTCGAACAACCCCCAATCATCTTTGAAACTTTGATAGCTAGAACCAAACTAGAAGAAAAAAATCGACAGCTCTTAAAAAATGCAATCGTACTTAGTGTCCTCAAAATTGAGTTTAGGTCAATTTGTAGGCTCTAGAGGTCATCAAAGGTCAAAAATGCAATTTTTGTTAAAACTTGTTTTCCTGCTAAGCTTTTTATCAAATAACGACAGAGTAATTATTAACACCATCGGTCTCGTCGAGGCGCTTTGAATAAATTCATGGCGACCTGGTTGGATCCACTTCAAAATTGACCCACTCGGGTCAAGGTCACTTGGCCTCCGAACCCAGGTAAGGTTCATGGTTGCCATGTGGGGCGACGCGGCCAGTGACGAACACAGTGGTTCATCGGCTCTCTCTGTCACAGTATTGCAAATCGCCTTCTGCTTATAGAAAAACATCGTGGGCGTCGCAGTTGTATACCTACGCACAGCACAAACGTTACAAACCGCATTGAAGCAATTATCGAGAAGCAAGCAGAAATGTGCTCGATTCCGCTTCAGCGGCGGAATCCGATTAACCCGCGCACCGACGGGGGTCTGAGCCAACTTCGAACCGACGGGAGGGCGGATTACCCCCCCCCACCAGATATCTCTAAAACTGCACATCGTAGCGATAAGCGAAAAACGGCGTGAGATAGGCCGTGGCGAGTACTAGAGAAAATACTATTTTGTATCATGTCAATATTGAGGTCACCAGAAGACAACAGGTCAAATTTTCCCATATTTCGAGTAAATTGAGCATTGCTTGACATAATCCGGGCTAGCTCAGTAACTAACATAGCTAGAAGCAATAAAAAAAAAACTGCAATGCCCTTGAAACACTATTTCGCTAACATGTCCTCAGATTTGAGATAGGGTCAATAGTTAGGCTCCAGAGGTCAGCAAATGTCAAAATGCTTAGTTTTACTGAAAAGGTTTTTGCTAACAACTTTCTAAGCATCAAAGGTAGGGCAGCGATTTTGCCACCAGTGTTTCTCACATCAAGGCGCATCGAATAATATATCGTATGATTTTTCGTGATTTAGTCGTTCGCTAGGTCAAACTAAAAAAATACCTGACCTGAGGTCATGTCAAGGTCAAGTCAAATTTGATGTCAATCGATGGAAGTCGACAAGAGAAACAGAATGGTGAAAACCACAGCACTCTACCTCACGTAGAAGATGAGTTATTGTACAAAAACCATGTGACCTGGGGCACATTGGATTTTACCTTAAATAGGTCACGGAAGAAGAATACAACATGCATTCTTCTGCTTAGCTTCAAAATAGTGATAAGGATGAAAACTGACCACATCTAGCCAGTTTTTGTTCGATTGGTGCGCATTTCAACTTTCTCCCATAGACTTATAATGGGAGGCCACAAAATTGACATGACCTCAGGTCACCGATTAAAAAAAAACTAGATACTCGAGGCCTTATTACACTCTGAGTTTCAAACTGTTAGGTTAACTACTGTGGCTTCGGCAAGATGTCAAACTTACAAAAACGTGACTTGAGGTCAGGTCATTTAATGTACATGACAACGTGACATTGGAAATTTAGGGGTAAAAAAAAGAAAGTGTGGGGTATTGATGCCCAAACAGCTATGCAAAATTTGGCGGCGCTACGCGCCGCCGTTTTTCCGCTAGTCCTGATAATCCTGTGGGGGGGGGGGATATCCGCCCCCGTCGGTGCGTGGGTTAAGATTCCGCACCAAGCCACCTGGGTCCTATTCAGTTTCCAATATTTATACACATTGTTTTGCTAGAGGAATCGATCTTGTGCACCCCGATTCTGCGCTCTGCACAGGGCAATTCTGATTACGAGCTTTATTCCTGGTGAGGTTCTAATTTATTACGTTCTGTATAAAAATGCCCGATCATTCTTGCATTTATTATTCTTCAAATGACAAGAAATCAGTGATTTATTTACTAGCTGGACTGCTGCAAAGTCGTGACGGTTCATAAATGTGAAAGCCTGCGTTAGGTTCAAAACGAATTGATTTAATGTAACATCGAAAAATGACGATATTCTGGAATGTACGGTACAATAAACATAACATTGTCATAAGCGGAGATCATTGTTTCCACTTGAATAAGTAGATTTACTGAGAATCTTGCATCTGTATTGACCCTCAATCGGTAGCAAATCATTATTAGCTAGCAAATCATTAGCTTTGCTTTAGCTGTTCATGCTCATCCAAGCGATGACTGATGACTCCAAGCGATGACTGATGATGGATGACTGAAGCGATGATCATGACAGGCGACTTAAAAACACGAAACTGAATCGCTTGAAATAGCCATCGATTCCGATTCCACTATTTGCCTATAGCGCGAATCCGATTCCAGTACAAACTGAATCAGATGTAATTCCACTGACATCAAACACGTCTGGTAGCCAGCCCGGTGGGAGATCCCGCTGCTGAGACACGCGTACAACACTGACATGAAGGTAACACAGCCTCGCCCACGGAACCTCGCAACATATCGGCCAACCAGAGCCGACTCGGAGCTGGACGGGGCATGTTGGCGAGCAGTCCACTCCACCGAGCAGTCCCTCCGTACAGCATGCACACACATCGCGACGGCCACGCGACACAGCGCTACACAAAATCCACTCCTGAAAGTCCAAACTTCAAACGCTGACGTACACCCTTCATCAGCTTCGACGTACATCAACCCATACACTTTTGACTTTGAACCCTGAAAGCACACTCCCGCCCTCCCCGTCTCACACCGCCTCGTCGCCACCCGAGCACGTAGCCACCATCGCCGCAATGGCGCCGTTCCGGTACAGCTCGTTGTTCTCCGGACATATCCGGGTGTGGTTCGTGACCGACTGGCGGCTGCTCAGGCCCTTGCCGCACAGGCCGCACTTGAACGGCTTGTAGCCCGTGTGGCTCGCCTGGTGCCGCTTCAGTCGGAAGCTGGTCTTGAACGTGATGTCGCACCGGTCACACGTGAACTTGGCCGGCCGACGGTGCACCACGATCTTGTGGTGAGACTTCTTTATCTGTGGAAGTGGGGGGGGGGGGGAAACGAGCGGTGAGCAAGAGTTGGACGTAGTGATGAAAGTACTGGATCAGATCGTACGATCATACGAACTTTAGAAACCGTTAGCGAACCAATTCGCTTCCGCTAAGTTTAGTTCCGCTAGCAAGGCCTAAGGCGCATTGCCGAGGGTTGATTAGGACATTAATTATCCACGCAGCCTGTGATTTTTTTACCTGTGGTCATCTCAGGCCAGGTTACGTGGCCCCACCTCAAAAACGCTTGCGGTCATACCACAACCATAATTTTGGGCCGATCATTTTAAATTTACAGGATTTCATGAGGTTATAAGTACCTAAAATTCGTATATCGGATTTTTGGGGATCGGTGACCAGAGACCTAAAGTCAGGTCAATTTCCTGCCCTACCACGGTTCGTTAGTAGGGGTCGGAGGGCTCAAAAGACGAGAGTCATGCCATTCGAAAGCTTACCGGATGAGGATCTCAGACTACATTCTCTTTTTGAAATCTGTCGCAGGGCTTTTTTTGCAAATTCCACTTTTGTCCAATTATCGAACTTTTCGATTACCGATGCTTCGCTTACGTTAGAGGCAGAGAGCTGGCAAATGATACATGTTCAAAACTTCGTTTACAGCCCTGGGTGAGAAGACAAGGCGGCGCAACTGATAGCTAACCCCATGCTGTGATTATTTAAGCAGTTAATCAACAGTGATAGTAAATCGCTCTCAATAGCTGTTAGTACGGCTCACCTCCCCCGCTCATGAACGCCCGATTCAACCATCGCGACCCGCCCGCGCAGCGCCGGCCGCCGCCAACCCCCTCTCTACGATATGTTTTGCAAATTGTCGCAAATCTCTTTGCGTGGACACGGTAATTTCGAGTTCAGATGGTCGGCCCCAGTCCTCCACAAAGACATGGAACGAGTCCCATTAAGAGCAAAGCTCAGGAAAGGACACAAAATTGGCATAAGGTTTACGGTATTTTGCATTTATTTAGCCTCTAACCAGGGTAATGTGCTGCTCCCGTCAGCGGCGCTGCCAGAGGCCGCGGCACTCTGCGTGCTGGGCTCGGGTCTATTCGGAGCTCGGTCAGCGGTCCAGTCTCAGTCTCACGTCACAGACTTATGGTCTCAGTCTGCTCTGCGCTCGCTCTGTGCGAGTGCAGCGATGCACCGCCGCTCAGTTCAGGGCCGTAGCTACGAGGAAATGTTAGCAGACTTCACAGTGCACATGCGGTATCGCCGGGTGAATTTTTTTGATTATTTATTTTGGCTTATCGAAAACAAGATATTGTCCCTCAGGCACCAAATATTACTTTTTTCATAATCAAATGGGGAACAATAATACAGCTCCATTTCCGACACGAGAGTCTCAGCAATTGCGAGCTTCAGTCTGCATGTTGCACAGATACCCGCTGATGACCTGATTGGTAATATCGCCTTTTGACAAGGCGATGCATCCTTCCCAGAACTGTACGATTTTTTTTTGTCGCTGCCCTCAAAACAGACTGCACATACGCATCGTCACCGAAATTCATGGTTCCGTGGAGCATACGGCATCCTCCTTACATTGGCAAACAGGGCGGCACTGACAGGCTACCGCCGCCCGGTCAGGGCCGCCTGCAAGTCTGACCTGTGTTCGGTACAGTCTCTTGCAGCGCGCCCGGAACGGTAGCAGCACATCACGCTGCATAGAGGCTTAAATAATGTAAAAATACCCGTGAAAAACTCATGATAATTTGACCCTTCCTGGCTTTCATCTCTACTGGGTCTCGTTCCGTGTCTTTGTGGAGGACTGGGCTGACCATCTAACTCGAAATTTAACACTTTTCAACGCAGGTTCGCCAACAATTGGCAAAACACAGATCTAGAGGCGTGTTGGCGGCGGCCGGTGCCGCTGCCGGCGGGTCGCCATGTCGATTCGGGCGTTCATGAAGGCGGGTGAGGTGACCGTATACTGCAGCTATTGAGAACGATTCACTATCACTGTTGATTGCTGCTTATATCAACAGCATGAGATTCAGCTATCAGTTGGAGATTGTTCTACAGGCTGTAACGAGTTTGAACATCTATCATTTGCCAGCCTATCTGCTCTAACGTAAGCGGTAGCATCGGTCATTCGAAAAGTTCCAATATTTGGACAAAAATGGAATTTGCAAAAAAAAGCCCTCGACAGATTTTAAAAAGAAATCTATATCTGAGATCCTCATCCGGTAAGCTTTCGAATGGCACGACTCTCGTCTTTTGAGCCCTCCGACCCCTACTAACGAACCGTGCTACCCATTATAAGTGAATAGGAAAATATACACATGCTTCCTATTCAGAGAATATGCATTGGACCCGGCCAATTATTTCAACAACTTTCAATGTTACTAAAAGGAAACAGTTAACCTTGGATTGTTTTTTTTCAAACACGATTTGACTATATATTGAAATACAACTTCTTTTCATGTCAAAAATAGACATACATCGCGCCGATTCAGAACAGAAGGACGTACATTATTAATTTTATCAAAACTATATACGTACTCTCCGCAACGTCAAACGTGGCTCAGCCAATCAGATATTCGAAAGTAGTCGCGTAAGATTACTGCATAGCCTCTGCCCAGGTGCGTAGGGCCCACATTCTTGACATTCCTTCGACAAAATGTCAAATATATTCGGCTAGAGAGCCCTTTCAGCCCAGAAAACTTGCAGTTAGTTTTTTTTCGACACGGGCTACAAAACTGCTATCTCAGTTCAAAACCCATGTTGAAGGCGAACTATTTCCTTTAACCCGTGCCGGTGCAGTGTTCGGCACCACCTTCACCGTGGCGGGG
>VOPJ01005913.1:580486-596789 GCA_014673585.1 Semibalanus balanoides
GAGAAGAAGGTAATCACCTCCCCAGATCCCATGAATGACTCGTTTGCATCCGCACATCAGACGGAATAACACTTAATCTGGCCTGAATGTCGGGGGTTAGTGGTGATGCTCAGCGGTCAGCACAACAGCATGCTATCCCAGGTTGAATACTCGGATGTTCGTCTTCTGAGGGTTCATGTAATACTGTTTGAGTGGACGGGTGGAGAATCTTTACGGACTGGTCCACGGGAATTAATCATGTGATTAACATAATCCAAATTATGTGTTTTAACAGGTCACTCATTTTAAAACGGGGGGGGGAGGGGATAAAACTCTAGTGTGACCTTTCCGCGCAATACTTCATGCATTAATTCACTGTTGGTGGTAGGACATTTCCCTGACTATTCTACAAACCAGTCAGGCTCTCGATAAACGGCTTTTTGCTTGTGACGACTGGAAGCATGTTACGGTGACTGAGTCGACCACAGCTCCTGCCATGCCGCTGTGACTCCCCGACCACTATAGTCGCCGCCTCCGTTATCACCCTCACAGCTTGTTTACAGCGACTGTGTGAACAGAGTACGAGGGTACCTCCAGCGGTGCGCTCCGAAGGCCCCAAGCTCTACATCGCTGAGGCTTGTCAGCGGTGGCTCCGTGATCAGATCCGCGTCCCAGTCCAGCAGATCGGTGTAAGCTTCTGCTGCGAAGTTCAGCGCAGGGAGTGCAAATTGCACGGGGAGTGCAAATTGCAAATTGCCTTTTTCTTCTTTGCACCCGACCAGGGCGCGTCCTGCGTCGGCGGTTCGATGGAGGGGGGGGGGAGCTGGCGACCCTTTTAAAAACTGTATGATCGCCGCTGCGGACTTTGAGATCTCGACAGCGGCGGATTCTGCTCCCGCCGTGGACGTCTCTTGCGACCTGCTCACGCACTGCTGGATTGCTGTGGCGCCGGCCACGCCCGCACCCGTGCGTCTGAATCAGCGCCCAGGTGCGATTTCAGACGCACTGCTGATTCACCTGTTGCGTCTGAATCAGCGTGGCGGCCTCGTTGCTCATGCCTATGCGGCGCCCCTCGGCCAAGTGACGGTCGCACCCCACACAATGTTAAAAGCACGTCGAGCAAGTGTGCATGGAGAGACGCCACTTCGCTCAAATTTCGCTCATGTGCTGCGCCCCTGTCGATTAGGGTGCCCCTCCTTTTTTTTGTTTTTTCTTTTTGATTTCCTTTATCGAGTTTGGTTTGTGGTGACCGGGGACGGCGGAGGCTGCCGTCAGCGGTCCGGCTGTCGCCACGGCAGGCAGCATACTATGCGGAAGGCTTTCCCGCTTTTGTAGTTTCTTCGCACGCCACTGCCGCAATAGTTCCACGGCTACGCATCATTCTAGTTCGCTTGTGTTAAAAGACTGTGCCCACCACTGCATTTACCACCTATTGTTCTCCAGGCGGCTATTTAGCCCGTCCTGGCCCAAATCGTTTAATGAATAGTTCATTTTTGGCCCACTTACTCTATCGCAAACAAGCGCATCCATCTCCACCCTATTGAAACTTGTATTGAGCTGGATTAGACCACCCGGTATTAAATGAACCATTAAAGGACAGTCACCCGTGTATTCAACCTGGGATAGCAGACTGATGCGCTGGCCGCTGAGTATCACCAATGATCCTCAGATATTCAGGCCAGATAAGGTGCTAGTCCGTATGATATGCAGATGCAAACGAGTCATTTATGGGGAGGTGATTCCTTCTTCTCACATCTTAGGCTGCGTTTCGTGCGCGTGTTCGTATATATAATTCATATCACTGCATACATAAAGCATTTTGACATTCGATAATACGAATATGGGCATTGTAACAGGGTTGCTACTTTAAAAAATATTTCCATAGCGTAACAAACAACAGCGACGACATAGTTCCGCAATGGCCCAGGGCGGCGCTGGCCGTCGCGCTCATAATGTTAAAGAATGGAGCGGAACGCCTCGCTCAAAAATTTGCCTTCGCGCGTTACCAAATATGGATTTGTTGCGGGAATTTTTGCTCTCAATCATAATGTGTTATGAATCAGCGCCATATAAATTTCGCTGCTCTCCCATGGTTCCTAGAGTGACGACCCACCACTACAGGAGTCTGCAAGGTCACCTGCAGGTACACTGAGGTTACCAGCAACATTTTACCACAAACTCTTAATATAATATAGATAAAAAAACTTGATAAACTAAATCAATGTGTTTGTTTCGTCGATTTTCACGTCGCCAGCATATGCAGCATGACCTACCTGGGTCACCAAATGACCCTTGACCAAAGGTCAAAAATTTGAAGTTGACCTAAGAAGGTCACACTGATATTGTTGAGCACCTTGGACGAGACAAACACGTTGATGTTGAAATTTATATCTCTATGTCTTATCTCCGAAACGTTATTTCACGAACATGTTGAAGTTGTTCGTTTTTGCTAGTAAAAAACAGTTTTGCGTGCATAACATTTTATTCATAAAACATATAGCAAAACTATTACCACCATCGTGTTTTGTCTTTCACAGTTCACTTCGGAAATATGATACTGCGTGACCTGGCTGAGGGCAAATTCAAAAATTTGACCTTTGACCTTTGAAAAAAATACAAATTTTACCTGGTCATTGGTGACCAGGGCTAGGTCATGTTGCATATCGGGCGACGTGAATCGACGATACAAGCATATTATGGTGTTATTTTCACGTCTTCTATCTTTATTATATCAGAAGTTATTAGCAAATCATTGCTGATGACCTCAGATGACCTCAGGTGACGTTGTAGAGGTTTACTGTGCAAAAATTTCCACCTGGTAAATCAATAAATTTCACTCAACTTAACACCTCGAATGGCTTATATTGCAACCCTGAACCCTTCGTGTGGCACATAAGCGCATTCGGTGCCATCATGGGGACAAATTAATCATTTTGTGTGGTAAAAGGAGAAAAAACGACGGTAAAAATTTGCAGCAATTAAAAGTACATTTATAAGAAACACCATCTCCCAATTTTACCTGTGCAAAGACAGCTTACCTAAGAATATGTATAAAAATAATAAAACAACATTATTTTTCACTGCCGCTTCTTTGAAGGTCAGGTCAGGCACTAGAGGTCAAAGCGTCATTAAATTCAGAATCAACACAAAAATAAAAACTGCGGTCTGGAATAAGTTCCTTACTCATTGCCATTTCAGAAAATGTATGGTTTTCTGGGAATTGGATAATTTCGTTACTGGAGTAAATTGGCTAATTAGCCTAAGCCATGCAAGGTGTCCTCACGAAAAATGCCGGAGGCTATAACTCAGCAGCCGTAACTCAAATCAAGCTGAAAACTTGCAAGCGCCAATCATCGCCCCAGATTAAACCCCTACAACCGAACTTTATCGAAATCTAAGTTTGTAGGGTGTTACCCTCTTGTCGATTTCTGTCCTGGAACGCCCCAAGTGTTTTTTCAATTTAAACAATGAGAGAAGGCGAACAAACACTCGCAGGACCATTTTACTCAGTCCTAGCATGTCAAACTGAGGCTGGGTAACGAACGATTTTGTGTTAGAGGCACCAAACCTCTTACAAATAGTCTTTTCTTACCGAGCTGCATGGAATGCCCCAGGCGACTTTTTCCCGCAACTTAAAACAACTACTTCGCAATGTGTAAGGAAGCTCCCATAGTTTCACTATGCACTGAGTGTTTAGACAAACGCATGAAGTATGTGATACATGCAAGTGAAGTATTTTGCTGGCGTGTGCAAGTGTGTATGTTTGTATGCGTGCATCATGTATGTGGGTATTCGTAGAGAGCTATTGATTGCATTTTTTATCATTTGCGAGTCGGGGCATAATAGCCACCGTGCCTAGTGGAGAACCCATGTCTGTGCAAATAAATAAATATCAACAATCGGCAAATTTCGTCGCACACAACATAATCAGCTATCAATTAACACGAGTCGTTTTTCTTGAGACGTCCATCTGCACTTTCACCTTCTGTGCAATTCGCGAACGCCTTCTGCATGATTCATGGCATAAATCGTCTTTCCTGTCGACGATGCGACCTTCCGGAGCTGGTTATATTGTGGTGGGGCGAGGTCCGGTTCCCTCTTATACCCGTTTACGCTTCACTGACAGATTCATGAACTCGGACAAAGGGGCCATTGTCCCCGAAATGCCCGTAATGGGCCTATAATTGATGCTTCCTGGATCGAATACAAACTAGACAATTTTACTACGGGAGGTTTGCTCATACTAGCTGCACATTCATATGGAAGCGTAATCAGACGATTTTGTTTTAAATATTGTCTCAGACTGGGATTTGCCTTACCCAAACCACCTTGTCGTTCTAGTCACCTTTCCCCACTTCCGGCAGAGGGTCACCGATGACTNAATGTCATGTTCGTATTCCCGAATGTCAATGCCTTCATGTAAGCAGTGATATTAATTATATCTACGAACACGCGCACGAAAACGCAGCCTAAAATGTGAAGTTGGTAGTTACCTCCCCATGAATGACTCGTTTGCATACGCGTATCAGATGGATTAGCACCTAATCTCGCCTGAATGTCGGGGATCAGTGGTGATGCTCAGCGGCCAGCGCAACAGCCTGCTATCCCAGGTTGAATAATCGGATTTCTGTCTTCTGAGGGTTCATTTAATGCCGTTAAATGACGGGCGGAGATTCTTTACGGACTGGTTCACGCTAATTTATCATGTGATAATATAATCAAAATTATCATTTTTAACGGTCGCTTAATTTTTAAAACGGGGGGGGGGAGTTAAAACTCTAGTGACTTTCCGCGAATAACTTAATGCATAATCACTGTGGTGGTAGGACATTTTCCCCTGACTATTCTACAAACCAGTTCAGCTCTCGATAAACGGCTCTTGCCTTTGACGGCTTTGAAGCATGTTACGGTGGCTGAGTTCGACCACAGCTTCTGTCATTGCCGCTGTGACTCCCCGACCACTATGGTAAACCATATCCGTTACCAACCCTCACAGCTTGTTCACAACGGGACTGTGTGGACAGAGCACGAAGGGTACCTACAGCGGGTGCGCTCCGAGGGCTCCAAGCTCTACATCGCTGAGGCTTGTCAGCGTTGGCTCCGTGATCAGATCCGAGTCCCAGTCCACAGGATTGGTGTAAGCTTCTGCTGCGAAGTCAGCGCAGGGAAGTGCAAATTGGCAAATTGCCTTTTCTTCTTTGCACGCCGACCAGGGCGCGTCCTGCGTCGGCGGTCGATGGAGGGGAGGGCAGGCTTGCCGACCCTCTTTAAAAAATGGATGATCGCCGCTGCCGACTTTCCGAAGATTCTTCGGACAGGGCGATCTGCTCCCTTGGCGTGGACGTCCTCACTGCCGACTGCTCACGGCCACTGCTGGATTGAACTGGTGGCCGCCCACGGCCCCGCACCTGTGCGGTCGAATCAGCGCCCAGGTGCGATTCAGACGCACGCTGATTCACCTGTGCGTCTGAATCAGCATGGGCGCCTCGTTGCCCATGCAAAGAGGCGCCCATGCGGCGCCCCTCCGGCCAGTGACGCCACCCACAAAATGTTAAAAGCACGTCGAGCAAGTGAGCATGGAGAGACGCCACTTCTGCACAATTTTCGACCATGTTGGTTGCGCCCCTGTCGATTAGGTGCTGCCACTCTTTTCTTTTATTTTTCTTTTTTATTTCCCTTTATCGAGGTTTGGTTGTGGGACGGCCGGAGACTGGTCAGTGGTCCGGCGTCGCCAGCGGCAGGCAGCCTACTAGCGGAAGGCTTTCTCGCCTTTGTGAGTTTCTTCGCACGCCACGCGCAACTAGTTCCACGCTATGGCATCTCTATTCGTGTGTTAAAAGACTGTGCCCACCACTGCATTTACCACCTATTGTTCTCCAGGCGGCTATTTAGCCCGTCCTGGCCCAAATCGTTTAATGAATAGTTCATTTTTGGCCCACTTACTCTATCGCAAACAAGCGCATCCATCTCCACCCTATTGAAACTTGTATTGAGCTGGATTAGACCACCCGGTATTAAATGAACCATTAAAGGACAGTCACCCGTGTATTCAACCTGGGATAGCAGACTGATGCGCTGGCCGCTGAGTATCACCAATGATCCTCAGATATTCAGGCCAGATAAGGTGCTAGTCCGTATGATATGCAGATGCAAACGAGTCATTTATGGGGAGGTGATTCCTTCTTCTCACATCTTAGGCTGCGTTTCGTGCGCGTGTTTCCGTTAGATATAATTTCATATCACTGCATACATGAAAAGCATGACATTCGATAATACGAATTTGGACATTTGTACCAGGGTGTTTTACTTTCAAAAAGATCCCATAGCCAACAAACAACAGCCACGGGCATAGCTCTACAATGGCCGCCAGAGCGGCGCTGGCGTCGCGCTAATGTTTAAAGAATGGAGGGCGGGGAACGCCGCACAAAATTGCATCGCGCGACCAATATGATTTGTTTGCGAAATTGGCTCTTCAATCATAATGTTATGAATAAAACAGCGCATAATAATTTCACTGCTCCAGGACCAGATGTGTAACGAACCAACACCTAATGGTATCATGTTATGTACTGTCATGCTCAAAGACATATAATAGTTTTGATATAGCAATATAGACTAATGTGGACTACCAATTTGAGTTTGTCGACCAAAGGTAACTGTTCCATATATGCTCAAATGTGGTGAGAATCCACCAATTTTGACAAAACAGCCCGGTAAAATGTAGGTGGCCTAATTTAGGGGTTGGCAATGCCACCCCTGTGTCACGGCAGGGGTGGCAGTCTGCCACCCCTGCCCCTATGGTGGCGCCGCCACTGCAATGAGCACCTTGTTGTTTGGTTCCTCCGTTTTACATTAAAAAGGTTCCGAAAATATCCTGACCAGAAGCAAATATTACCATTTTTGAAAGACTGGTTTGAGTTACATTGAGTTTGAGAATAACAATTATACAATTTCATCATCATGTCAGGCGGCACGGATAATATCGCCTCCAGCCAACCACGCGTCTTGAGCAGCGGCTAATTTTGCAGATAGCTCTTTCTCTCTCGCTCAGTCGCCCTGCAGCCAGCTTCCGCCGCTGGAACGACTGTTGGCCATCGATCGCCGACCCCAGTGACGTCACACTCACAGACACAGCAACGCTGACTGTGCCGCCGAGTCCCGCACATTGCCGCCGCCGCCGCAGTTTAAACTTTCCCCGCACGATCAGCTGACGAACTTTTAACGCAGCTCCAGCCACCGGGTTTGAAAATCGCTAAACTCCTAAAGCATGCTGCATAGTAATGCACGGCTGACGAGTGAAGGTTCCGCCTCACACATTCGTATAACGCCGTATAACACAACACGTTGAGTGGTAGGACTTCAAACTGAAACATATAATAGCTAATCGTGTTAATATTATATATTGCAAAATATTACCGTCAGATGCTTTTTCTGGAATGTGGCAATACTGCAACATATGGCTAAGAATAACGTGTTTAGAGCTTAGGTAGGTATATTTCGTAAACGTATGCACTGTATCACATACATAGGACCTGAACTTTACCTAAAATTGACATGAACTTCACTGAGTGTTCAAAAACGGGCATATGTGGCAAGTTCTTAAGTTCAAACTAAACGGAGAAGGTAAGTAATCAACATGTGTCATATTGCTCTTGTAAACAAACTATCTTGCTGATATGATCTGACATCGACATGGACCTCCGCTCGAAACCGGACCATTGCTTATTCAGAATCTTCGGGAACAATGAGTCAGAGATCAGAGAATGGCACGCCGATCAATCTTAAAACGATTCTGGAGAAAGCTTAACACTAATTCTGAGTCTGAAACGGATAGCATCTGGTTCCATAAAGATGAGATATCTTACACATCCAGGAAGTCCCTGCATGGGTTGGCAGGGTTCCTCGAAGGCCAGCAAGCGCAACTCCCCACAATTTATCCTATGCAGTTTCGACTGTGGGGTTCCCACTTCAAACATCCTCGGCAGCCTAAAGAGAAGCACCTATAGAAAGCGCGGCATGCACCAGTCCACTCTCAACGAGCGCCGAGGGAGCGAAACGCTAATGATCTCCCTACGATAATGAAGTCACTTGGAAACAAATTGTTAAAGTACATTTGTGTGACGAGTCGACAATCATGTGTAAAAACGCATTGGAATAGACCTATTTTCTGCGGGGAGGGGGGGAGAGATTTTGCCACCGGTGTTTTTCCGCTTGCCAATCCAAAACTGTTGGGCCTAGCGTCCTGACATTTTCTGACTTTTTCCATAATTGAAGCACTTCAGCAAACCACCGAAATAGGTACAATGCAACCGAGCAATTTCAGCTTACTTCAGCAGGTGGGTCAATACTTAGCTTCCGGGTGTCACGCCATGTGTATCTGGGTTCACCACTCACCAGACTGGTGGGTGAATGGCTGGTATTCCTCCACTGCATGTCGGAGTACCGTCATGACTTACCTGCGCCGGTGGGTCGGCGTAGACCAGGCAGACCAGCTGCGCGGTAAACCCCTCTCCCGTGTAGAGGGTGCTCCTCTCCACCTGTACCTCCGGTGGGTCTGTGGGGGGGGGGGGATGAACGTCACGGCACCCAGTGGAGAGTTAAACTGCCGACGTCAGCACCGAGCACATCACACGAACCCCATCACATGAACCCCATTAAATGAACCCCATCACATGAACCCCATCACATGAACCCCATCACATGAACCCCATCACATGAACTCCATCACATGAACCCCATCACATGAACCCCATCACATGAACCCCATCACATAAACCCCATCACATGAACCCCCATCACATGAACCCCATCACATGAACCCCATCACATGAACCCCATCACATTAACCCCATCACATGAACCCTATCACAAGAACCCCACCACACGAACCCCATCACAATAATCCCATCACACGAACCCCATCATACGAACTCCATCACATAAATCCCATCACATGAACCCTATCACATGAACCCTATCACATGAACCCTATCACATGAACCATATCACATGAACCCTATCACATGAACCCTATCACATGAACCCTATCACATGAACCCTATCACACGAACCCTAAGCAGTAAACACGAACCTCATCACACAAACCTCATCACATGAACCTCATCACACAAACCTCATCACATGAACCTCATCACACAAACCTCATCACAGGAACCTCATCACACAAACCCCACCCTGCCATCGTCAGCCCCTCAACACATTACACGCCTTTCAGTTCACTTCTCAACTTCTGGCGTCTCGCGATTCCGCGGCGGCGACAAGGCGCAATGAGAAGCTGTGAGGCTTTATCGCATTATCTAAGTTGCCGGAGACAAGTCGGCCGCATTGTCAGCTCACGGGAGACGACAGCGCGGCGACTCAATAGTCTACTTCTAACACGCTGTCTTCCCTCTCAGTGGGGGAGGGGAGAGGGGGCTGACTTCGGCCCACTGAGAGGAGTGGCACACAGTCACGTGGCTTAGAGAGGCGGAAGTGCAGAGGCAGTGTCCAGGGCCGCAGTGTCCAGGGCCGCAGTGTCCCAAGATTCCATTTTGGCTTGGGTGTCAGAGTGGAAATTTTGAGCCCAAAGAGGCCATGAGAGTAGAAATTTATATAGACAATGGTAAGATATTGATTATAACTGTTTTGAATATGAAAAGAAGTGGTTTTAACTTTGAGTGAAATCATGTACTTGTACTTTTATCATGTACTTTTAGTAAATATTTATTTAAATCAGAATCAATATCACAATTCATTACTTGGAAGTGGAAAAATTCACTCTTAAAATGGAGAATGAGAGTGGAAAATTATTTACAGTTGGGTGTGACATCCCACCCAAATCGACAAGTTTTGGGAGCTGTCAGCAGCGGAGTGGCTGACTTACAGAGCACCTGCAGACGGATGTGCGCTGAGGTCGTGTCTCCGGCAGCGTTGTCAGCGATGCACTCTATGACGCCGCCATCGGACCGGGTGACGCTCTCCAGCGCGAGGATCTCTCCCCCGACCAGGTCCACCACGGCAGGATTGCCCTCCACCTGCCAGCAGCGTCAGCCGTCAGCCGTTAGCTGTTAGCCGTTAGCCGTGTAGCCGTTAGCCGTCAGCGTCAGCGTCCCGTCAGCCGTCAGCGTCAAGCGTACCGTTCAGCCGTCAGCCGTCAGCCGTCAGCCGTCAGCCGTCAGCCGTCAGCCGTCAGCCGTCAGCCGTCCATCGTTAACGGCCAGCAGCCGGCAGGCTATGAGCCGTCAGACTTAGTACTACATTTGTGCTTAGTATTTTTCTTTCATTTATATATGGGGTCATGGGCACTGAGCAGAGTGGGGTTCGTGTGGTGGGGTTTAGTGGAAAGGTTGAGTTCATGGGATTTGGGTTCGTGTGATGAGGTTCATGTGAGGATGTTGAGTGGCAGGGTGGGGTTCGTGTGGTGGGGTTTAGTGGAAAGGTTGAGTTCATGGCATTCGGGTTCTTGTGATGAGGTTCATGTGAGGATGTTGAGTGGCAGGATGGGGTTCGTGTTATGTTAGGAGACTTTCTTCCTCTTTTAGACCTAAGAAGTTCACGTATCAAACACACTTAAAAGATGCATCACAACCCCAAATGAACGTGATCACCAGTTTGAACTCAAGGTGATCTTGACCAGACCAGGCGTTGCCAAATGCTCAGAGGGAAACTAACTTTCGGGCATAATTATCCAACTTGATGAATAGATAGCTGATTCGTGTAATGCTATTACATAGAGCGCAAGTTTTTGCATTCAAGACATTCGACTTCAAGCAAACAATCTCAAATTTGGCCTCACCTTTGACATTTTTATTCGGCTTCGACACAATTTCCAGGACAATCTAATTTGCATTTCAAATACAGAAATCAGATCAAACGGAAGATATGAGAGGCAAAAACTTCCTCCAAATGCCCTGTGTTATTGTGAAAACCTCAGCAACTGATGAATCTGGATACCAATGGCGTAAACCGCGCATGATCGAACACATTCCCTACCAATAAGCCAGAGGTGTCTTATTTCTGAGTGCAGACATGCCTTGACGCGGATGAATTCCGTACTCCGTTTTCAGCTCGGCTCATCACTCATCTGCATAAGATGGGCTCTCTGGATTCATCGCCCGACGAGTTATTCGCAGCCTGCCGATAGCTTGATATAGTTTATGCTGAGATGGGAATTAACGAGCCATGATTGGCTCGTTTCCAGCCAACTGGTAGTTAAAGAGCTCGGAGGGTCGGTCTCTTCCACAGGCAATCCGGGCAGAGAGCTGGAGCCGAGTGAGCTCACTGATGGACTGATCACCAGCCGCACTATTGACGCTGAGATAGGCGTGATCTGACCGGGCATCAAACGGAACGAGTTCGACTATCCTGAGAGGGAATCAGTCAAACTCATCCAGACGTGGATTCGATCTAACTCATCTAGATAGGAAATGGATCTAACTCATCCAGACATGGATTCGATCTAACTCATCCAGATAGGAAACGGATCTAACTCATCCAGATAGGAAGCGGATCTAACTCATCCAGATAGGAAATGGATCTAACTCATCCAGACATGTGTTGGATCTAACTCATCCAGACAGGGAATAGATCTGATTTACCATACAGTATACGGTGGTCCCTTTTGCAATTGTGTTTTAGAGTGCTGCTCAAAGTAACTTTTCTGATGCATTTTGATGCACTGGTTTCGAATATATCATACAATATAAAAATAGAATACAATTTGCCGTCGCGGCGGTTGACAATTTACGACGTAGTCACATTTGACGACTCAGTCGCGCTGTGCTAAGACTGAGATGACCAACCTCTTGAGTGCTTCAATGGTCAGATCCTAGCTAAGTCAGACTTATTGGCATCAATTTGGGTACGAAAGCCAGGGATCTATCTCAATAGTTTGTGCACAGCGTCCCTTCATGTCAGCGTATTCCTGTCGTTTTTTAGTTTTTAGTTTATTCATTCGATCACCAACAGAGAATGCCTCCACTTACAGGTGAAGTCAGATACAATATACAAATAAAAGTAAAAATAAGTTAGTTGCTAATTGCTCAGTCAGATACATATACAAATAAGTTAGTCGCTTAGACACAATANAAAATAAACGTAAAAATAAGTTAGTTGCTAATTGCTCAGTCAGATACATAAAAAATAAGTTAGTTAGTTAAAAACGTTAACCTGCGGGGGGAGATTTTGCCCCCCAGAGATCTCGAGAACTGCTCGGCCGATTTCGATGGGACGGAAACCGTTCGATTCGTCGTGACAAAATCTTTATTTTTGGATACCCGAATTTATTTTTTGTTTAAAAATGGGGGTCAGGGGGCAAAAATACGTTTTTTGTGTTTTTGAAAAGCTATTGCGGCCACGTGACTCGATCATTTTTCATGCACCAAACGTTTTTGAGCTTCCAATGACATGTTCTTTATTCTTTAATGTATAAAAAGGCCAAGTACCAAAATCGAAAATCATTGGCATGCTCAAGGATGAAAAATGGGAGATTTTCTGATAACAAATATGCACTGTTCGTGAATGTTTAGGACGATAGGAACGTCACATGTGGGCTTTGTTGCTCTAATTTGTTAAATGTAATATATTGAGCATAGGCGGATCCAGGTTAAAAAACGTGGGGGCACCATGTGCGGAATGCCTTTTATAATCTTACTAATTTTAAGTTGGGCCTAATTTGACAGAGGATATCGCCTCCAATGTTATCTTCCTGAGTGCGCCACTGCCCCAAAATATGTATAGTTCAAGTATGTATGATGTATATAGCAGTGACATAGTGTCTGACGCTTTTATTTCACCACAAACCACGAAGGAAGCATGCGGCGCACAACCGCATTCGTAACGACCTGCCAAATGCCTGGGCCTGGAGCCGCCTCTACTGGTCATTTTTTTCTTTAAAAATAACACAACACACGTCATTCAATGTTAGGAAAATTCAAAAGTTTCAAGACAATAGACGAAACGGTGCAGAAGCGGCGGACGAAAAACTACCGGGGGGCAAAATCTGCCCCGCAGGGAATAGGGTATTATCGTATGTCAGACCGTACAATTATCTATGTCACCTACGAGTTTTGTTCCCACTAGGGGGGAAAATTTGGGCACTGGGGAGGGAGTCAGCAGTCTCTGTGTGGGAGGGGATTCCTCCAATTAACATGATATCCGTGGCTATGGAGTAGGTATATACAGTTTAAAAAAACGTCAGTTGACTGAAGGAATTTGTGTAAAGGCCAGTGATACATCATCTATTGTATTCTAGTGCCTGTCCATCACGAATTAACTCAGTTTCACTGAGGGGGCAAATCAGTTGCCACTGGGGGGCCAATTGTGCTCCACTGGGGGGGGCAAGTTGCCGCCCCCCCAGTTTATACATGTTAGCCACGAGCCCGATATATATATTATATATATATATATATATATATATTATATATAAATATATAAATATATATATATAATATAGAAGAATGTCTGTCTGCACTAAGGTATCACGTGCAGGAATGGATCGCGAATAGGAGAGGCAGTTAGTCACAGGAGAGTAATACAGTACGACCAGACCTTACCTAAATGTTGTTGAATGCGACTGTGGAGTTTCGCAGAGTGGATGCCAACGTATGATGCCCAACGACGAGACAACAACAGAATTGAATATACGCACAGTCGATTGACAACATTTAGGAGTGCTATCTTTGTACTGGAAAAAGAACGGATGGATGAAGGGTTCGTCAGAATGATTCTAAGTGGTCCAGGAAGGGGTAGACTTCGACAAACAAGGTCAATTATCTCGCTGTTTGAGCTTTTCTGAATCGGTGCCGATGTAAGGTAGAACATTTTTTTTAAAAGTTTAGTGTACATGCAAAGGTCCTAGGGTCTTAAGAAACCGAGAAGTCAAGGAAAGCTTACGAATGAAGGAGTTTACAATCCTTGAGGGGAAAACGCAATTTTCTGTAAAAGAAACTTCTTGATAAACTCAAGCTGCAGAATGAATGGATGATAACATGAGCTGACATGATAAGCCCTGAAAATGGCAGATTGAGATTGGCGAAAATTAGGGACTTGGAAAATGAAGCCTAAAGAAGCAATCGGGTTCTAAACCCTGAAAAAGGAAGTTTCCTGTACACTGATGTGTGGAAACGCCACCCTCCTTGTGGACGGGCAATACATGCTGAAGGGAACGTTTCTGCACTCAACTGCTGTCCTCCATACGTAAATCTAATACTTGTGATGTTACTGTTCAGATGGCTAAGAAAACTTGTGCAAGCTGGATCGGTTCCTTGAAAAGAAGAAACAGTCGTCAACATACCTTAGATAAAATACAGAGTGCCGAAGTCGGGTGGACAAGTGAGGGCGACGCAAAGTTTTCATAAATGACACATGATTAGTTTGCAAATGTAGGACCTAAAAGGAAGACCCCATACCAAAAACCTTCTTTTTGACGGTAAAATCTATCGTTGTAATATGAAATAAGACTCATGACAAGCAGAGCTCTTAGTAGGGATCTGAAAATTTCGACGTTTATTCCAATTATTGCAGTGGCTGTTGAAGAGATGAGTCGTCACACAAATGTCAATGGTTTCCTGAGAGGGGAATATTTGTGAACAAAAGCTTTCAACGTCAAAACTGGCCATGAACATATCAGAATTAGAGCCACAGTTCATCTTCGAAATCTCATTTGCAAATTCCACATTCTCATTCATTTCTCATTCCACAGTACATTCTCATTCCACAGTCGCATTCAACAACATTTAGGTAAGTCTGTTCGTACTGGAATTTTTTTGACTTCTCCTGACCCGTCTCCTATTCGCGATCATTCGTTGACGTGTGATACCTTAGTGAGACCAGACAACTTCTCGATATTAGGAAAAACGTCCTCAGCTTTAGATATAAGAATATTTAAGAATCATTTTATATATATATATATATATATATATAATATATATTATATATATATATATATATATTATGGCATTATTCATGAAAATATGTCTCTTAATACACGGCCTAATTATCGTTACACGTGCAAACATATAGCGTGGGAAGCTTGTTGCTCATCCACTATTGATGGGGGGAGCAAATATTGCCCCCCCCCCCCATGTCGAACTTCGTGGTAGCTCAAAACTCAATTGCGCTATCAACGTGAAACTTTGGGTGCGTTTTCTCACCACTCTTTGTAATCTTCTGTGCAAAAATAAGTCAACTTAGTTGATATTTTTGATATGTAAATAGCAAATTTAGTGACAACACTACACACGAGTTTGACGACAAAATCAGTTAAACTTTTTTTTAAATCGCACGGGAAGGGGTGGAGGCAACACCCCCTCGATTTTTCCCAAATAACTCACGAAGTTTGTGAACCGATTGCGATAAAACTTCCAATACCCTACCTTTGAACAATTTGACACATACTCTGAACATTTTGTACTTCCAACTTGTATGATCCGTGACCTATGACCTGTTTATCAAGGTCATGTCAGGCGAAACTGGCGTCCCGTAGTATCGATCCTTGTTACAAGGGGCTGTGGCAGAGAGTTGGTTTGGCTGGATTGAGGCTGTGCTTGGGTTGGAGAATGTTGACGGTATTGAGTGTTTCCGAGTGTTTGACGTTCAGGAGCAAATGCAAAAGTGTTTCCAGGTGACAAGTGTGTCTTCTGCTGATATTGTGACCTCTACTGACATTTTCTGAGGTCAACTGAGGTCACTGACTTCCGATGACCTCCGATTACTTTTTGTGTCTTCTGGCCGCTTTTAGGGCAGTTTTTGATACTGATTTCAAATATTGGAGCCATTCGACATAATTATATGTTTCACTGGGGTCATGCGCTTTTAAAGTTCAACCGAGGTCACTGAACTCAGATGACCTGACATGACCTTTTTGGAACTTGGCAGTTTTTAGGTCATTTTGTGACGCTGATTTCAAATTTGGCGTGTATCAAGCATACTAAAATGTTCCTTCACCATTTTGGCTAGATCAGTATTATATTTTCACACATCTACGATTTGTGAAATTTTGGTCTTTGACATGACCTCAGAGGTCACCTATTGCCGCATGGTATTAAAATCATATGTCAATGGCTTCCTCTCGTCACAAGCAATGCGCTCGTTTTTTAATCAAAGCTCTATCTCAGTTAGGGGCGAAACGCCAGGGGGTCGTACTACCCTCCTTACCCAGACAAGCAGTAAATTTGCCTTACCCGGGCGAGGTTTGAGAGGCCGTACAAAGGCCACTTTTTAAAGCAAAATGTAATAAATCTACAAATAAACCAAAATGCAATGTCTACCAAATGTCTTTCTCAGATTTGTAAAAATGTTGTTTTTGACACAATATTTTTAAGCT
>VOPJ01005914.1:0-11521 GCA_014673585.1 Semibalanus balanoides
TTACGGGACCGGGATACGGACCGAGATACGGGTACGGGCTACGGGAACGGGATACTGGACATGTATACCGGAACAAGATACGTAACCGGGATATAGACTGAGATACGGAACCAGGTTACTGGACCGGGATACGGGACCGATATCCGGGTACGGGATACTGCACTTGGATACGGGATTGGCATAAAAGACAGGGATACAGGAACAGAATACGTGAAAGGGAACGCGATACGGGAACGGGATACGGGAACGGGATACGGGAACGGGATACGGGAACGGGATACGGGAACGGGATACGGGATACGGGACCGGATAGGCGGGACCGGATACGGACCGGGATACGGACCGGGATACGGACCGGGATACGGGACCGGGATACGGGACGCGGAATACAGGGACCGATACGGGACCGGAACGTTACGGCAACGATCGTTTATGTGCCACTTCGATTCAATCCGCACGTAACAAATTTGCTTCGACATTCCCGGAGCGCGGATATAAGGCGCATTTTGTTTGGTTCTGAGCGTGATGAATCATCAAATAATATTAGAAGCAAAAGCATTGACGCATATTTATTTGCGATTATCTTGACCGTTCACAAATCTACGTGGAAGCGTATGTGGGAGGCAATGAAACATGAGAGTTCACGGCGCAGTAAGCTGTTAGTTAATTTCTCCTCTCGGTGAATTATAGTTTGTTTTGCAACTATTTTATTTCATTGTTGCTTGTTAATCGCTGAAATGACATCGTCGGTTTGTATACGCTACTCAGTCAACATTGTACATATATTTAATTAAACATGGGTAAAACGTAATTCAAACAGGATATTTATCATGAATTTGCCGAGCAATTATTTCCATTTCATCGTATCCTCATTATAAACCTATCATTTTCTTATTATAATTGTTAACGCTTTCATTTCTAGGCGCCACGCATGCAGCGTCGAAAAGCGCCACAAAATAGCGCAACACACGACCAAAACACTGCACTTTTCTGGTTTCCGTAAAGCTGGCAGAGCCGTGGCTCGCTCTCCCATGGGATCATGGCCGGGCCGCTAAACAAGTAGGTTGTTTGTATGCGAAAGCAGGTGTCATCTGGCTGACAGATGGCCGTTAAATAAATTACGAGTCGCCTTCCATCCTATATTTTTCCGCTGAGGAAATGGTATGGCCGGGCGCGGCCATATTGCTGTCCAACGCGACGCGCCGGTGACAAAGGCGACGAAACTCACGGCGGCCGGCAAACCAAACCAAACCAAGCGGCTGACGAAGCGACAAAGGCACGCCGGAGACAAAACTACCGCTTGCATGGAGCGCCCAGTGAGGCAATGACACAGGCGTGTTAACAGGGTGCAGCACTGACTCAGGGGCGCCCGTATCGCAAACATTACCACACTGGCTAATGACAAAGAGGCTGAAATAGAACCAATACCTTACCAGCTGTTAATTCTATTGCTTCAGTGACATAAATTTGTGTCAATGTTGCTAATAAAGCATCACATTGAAAAGCTCATGGAAACCATTGAAAAGCTCATGGAAACCATTGGAAAACACCATTGGACACCATTGGAAAGCCCATGTTTTTAATCTGCTGCCATGTGTTCTTGTTGTTGCTTTTAAGTTAATGCTAGCTAATAC
Source organism: Semibalanus balanoides (assembly GCA_014673585.1). Taxonomy (NCBI): domain Eukaryota; kingdom Metazoa; phylum Arthropoda; class Thecostraca; order Balanomorpha; family Balanidae; genus Semibalanus; species Semibalanus balanoides. The sequence goes on from VOPJ01005914.1 coordinate 1,635, forward strand.
TAATCGTAGCTGGTACAGAAGGTTCCCCCGTTTCGAAAACAATGAAGATAATATGTAAGCAAAGACAGGGTCGTCACTGGCATTTGTTTTCTGCATTACCATTCAAGGGATCCAGTGGCTAGCCATTCCGGCAAACGAGCGACATGAGCAGTACGTCATAATTTGGATATGTCTGCTAAACATATTTCGTTTACACAACAGTTAACCCTATATTACTGGCAGGCTCCTGGCTACCCAGTACCTGGCTACCCAGTACCTGGCTACCCAGTACCAGGGGTAGCCCGTTAGGCGAGGGCCTCGCCCTACGGTCCTGTAGGGCGAGGGTTAAAACTTTTTTTTCGCAAATTAGTCCAACGTGAAAACGGCTACTACTAAAACATTTTAAAACATTTAAAAATGTTTTAAAACATTTCGCTCAAAATAATCCATCGTGAAAACGGCTATCATATGCTAAATCGTAAGCTCAGATCCCACCATAAACCAGTATCTGGATTCGCCAGTATCATTTTCAACTCCTCTTTTGGTCAAACTTTTTTCTGTGTAAAAGGGCTGAGAAACACAGAGCTGAGAAAATGAGAGCATAAATAGGCAAACATAATTTTTCGATCCGATTAGGTGTTTTTCTAGTTATTATAAACGATGACCAGAGATGTACAGATCTATGCAAAAGTTTCCAGCATCATCATGACAAAATAAATCAAGGTGGCGGAAAAATAGGACGGCTAAGCGCCTTCTCTAACTTCGGGTCTGACTGTCGTTCCTGAATAATGCATTACCCATCGATGGATTCGGAGAAGTTTCATAGGAACTTTGTAAGTAATTCAAGAAGCTTGGTCTGGCAGCACCGGATGTCAGGATATTGAAAGCCAGTTGACCTGTCAGACAAGTGTCGGCTTAAATCGCATCGAAACATTAATCGAGTATATACAAAAATGAGCTTTGATATTGCATTGCTAAATGTCATTTAAAACAAGGCATATACTTCTCGCTTCAAGTGGTTTCGCTCATCCCAGCTACATTAAGTTATATCATTAAGTTCAGATTATACAATGAATAATCATCACGTAAAATCGATGAAAATGTGTTCTATCTTCACCTTGCCCCATCCTTTGGCTTAGTATTTGAGATTTTGATTTCACAGAAGAGATATAGAAAAGATCCAGTCAGATTTAATTTGATTAGACATTTGAATGCCTATGGACAACCTGCTTGGTTATAGACACAATGTATTTGTCCCTTTCACAAAATATTAAATTTAACTTGTCACCTCTAAGTTAACCCGCACGGCGCGCGCTGGGGTCTCTAGTCGAACGCGCGGCGTTGGGAAGGGTAAATTTTACCCCCTCGTATCTTCTGAATCAATGACTGCAGCGAGACGCGCAAGGCGGCGACCGAAAACTCTCGATGAGACGAGTCTAATGCACACCGAGATTCTTAAAACAATGTCACATATCAGATCAAGGTCAGTTCAAAGGTCAAAATTGAGATATTTGAGTTCATGGGCAATACTTTCCATCCAAAGCCTTAGATGGAGACTATTATCCAACAAAGGGCTCTCAAATGTATACTGCATCTCCTGCTATAAAGGGAGAGTGCCACATTGCAGGTAGCTATCGAGTTTTTGGTGCTTCGGTAGATTCGCGTGTCCGATTTATTTCGCCAAGTCTGGTTCCCGAACTGCCCCCATTAGAATCAAAAAAATACATTTTGCACCAGCAATGAATTGGCAATCATTCTTAAAATTGGACTCGCTCAGACTATTTTGAATCACTACTTGCGGCCTCAAATTCTCATTTGAATTTGCAAACCTCAACATCACCATTCATACCGTCGAGTGAACTTTAAAATTAAAAAGCGTATGCAGTTTATTATATTGTCAACAATCTGAGCTTTTTCATTATAAAAACAGGCACAAATGGCTCAATTTCGGCACAAAGGCTCTGGCTCGACTTTGGGCGGAAAAAGATTAATGACGTCACCCTCTAACCCTATTACTGTCGGGGGTCCGAATCAGCCCCCCCCTTGAGGTTTTTCGCAAACAGTTCATTCATAACTCAACCCAGAATCTTTAAACTTGCTGACTTTTCTTTCCGTTTCATTGCGCATCGAATGGTGTATTTTTTTCTCCAAATTAAACTATTAAGAGGGGGTCCAGGACAGTTTTTAGGGGGGCGTGTTCGGCCGTTTTGACACCAAATCTTTGCATGGTTAAGCACTCGTGGATAGTTGTGTGTTGACGAGAAGTGTTAGCGAAAACAGACATCGGTAGATAATTGATTGTTCTTTCAGATGGCTATCTCGAAATTTAAAAGTTTTGAATTTTGAAATCCATTTTTTATAACTATGTTTTTTCGCAAAATGATGCAAGTTTTGTATTTTCACGACGTTTTAAAAAAAAACAAAAAAAAACGGAACATATGTGAGAGAAAACATGCCAAATAATATGTGTTGAATGTTTCAGGGTGATATCTAAATATTTGATGACCTGATGTCAGGTCAAATGCTAACCTTCCAATATAAATATATGGTGAAAAATGAAAAACGAGTGTTAAATACATTTTATCAATCCAATTATTTCAGTATCATGTCATATTAGGCCCTTCGTGATGAACAGGATGAATTTTTTAGTCAGTAACCTTTCTTAATGTCATTCAAGGTCATGAACACTTTTTTATCAATAACTCGTGACAAGAACATCATAAAGACTCGCAAATGGTCTCAAAAGGTCTTTCTCATCAATACGCGTTTTTTGATTAGCTTTTGACCGACATATGTCACCTTGACCTTGACCTTGACCCGGGTCAAATTTTCGATTTGATAAAACTTATATGATTCGAACCGCAATGACGAGATAAACACGATGGTATCAAACTAAGTGTTCTATATACTTTAGATAAAAAATTAATAACGAACAAATTTTTGCTGAAAAACAGGTTTTTAACATTTGTTGACCTCTGCAGCCCAAACTATTGACCTGAGGTCATTTATGATGCCCTACGGGAGAAAGACAATGTAAACTGCTTTACAGTGCTTTTTTCGGATTCCTCCTAGCTGCCATAGTTTCCGAGATAGTAGCCGTTTTCACGATGGCTTATTTTGCGCGAAATGTTTTAAAACATTTTAAAATGTTTTAAAAAGTTGTAGTATGAAAGTTTTTAGGATGGCGATACAGTTCCAGAAAAATTAATTAACTGATTTTAGGGGATATTTATCATTATTCAAGAGTTATGGAACATGAAAATGAGCTCTTACACAGATTAATGATACAAAATTGGGTTCCTTTCTAACGAAATATATGCGTTAGAGTCCATTCGTCAGTGAAGCATACCGCCATAATTAGTTACTCAATCTGGCAGCGTCATGGATCACAGGCCTGCTTTTCCGCATGGCGGCAAATAATGCGCTAGAAACGATTCGCTGCCGGCGAGTCATTATGAATCAAAGGGGAGTCGGTTTGTTGAGCGACCAATAGCGTGTCCGAGATTAAAATGTTTCGGGAGTCTTCCTTGAAAAGTTGCAGTAGGTGAAGATCTGGCATCAAAATTAACCTTAGCATATTAATCTTGCTAATTACCAACCAAACCGAGATTTTGCTAACATACTATAATTCTTACCAACATATACAAAATATAAGAGACATTTCAATGACAAAAATCGTTTGCAAAAGTTATGTACTTAAGGAATTGGATAGTATACTAAATTTCATACTAAACATTTTAAAACATTTTAAAAATGTTTTAAAACAATTTCGCCGCAAAATAAAGCATCGTGAAAACGGCTAAATGACAAGGTTTCCTGAAAAATATCAATGTTTTACAAATATGATTTTTGAATGACGTCACTTGACGCTTGAAGATAATGATTCATTCCACAAAATTTGACAACATATAGTTCATTGTCGACCTAATCACATACAAGTTCATGTTGTATGCTCTTATGGCAGCCGAGATCTGAAGGGGGGGCCGAATAAGCCCCCCCCCGACAGATTCGTATACTTTTTATCCCTCCAGGAATAGGGCTAACACAGACAGACTTTTCAACGTCAAATCGCGGCGAATTCGGACGGCTCGGGGCCTCGGCTTTGGGCAGGGAGCGAGATATGTGGGCGTTACCTCCCTGTGGAGCGTTCTTCTATAGCCCTGTGTGGAGCTATTGTTTACATTGCTTACGAGATAAACTCGCTCAGATGAACCGAATCGTTTTTGTCTTGAACGTCACGTTTATCCGCAAGTGATGTATAATTTTTATATTACACTCATTATTTACTTGTGTTTTAATTTTGGTCATTTTTATTATTAATGTACTAATGTAATGTAGTACAGAACGCGATGGTGCTGTAAATGGGGTGTTGCAATTCGGTTGATAAAGGGCAGTGCCCGAATATACCCGATACAGTTTTGGCTTTGATTTAATTTTTCAAATTATTTGAGGATAAGGTCAAGTGATGCTCGTATCAAGATTAGGTCATATAGAATCAAAATTTGAAATTGATAAATATAGTTTAATGCATGAGTGGAATTAATGATTTAGTTTATGAACGAGCCGAAGGCGAGTTCGTAAACTAAATCTTTAATGACACGACTGCATAAAACGATTTAGTGCATGGCCGAAGACTGCCTGTATAGAGCACAAGTACATATTTGTCAGAGTTCAATGCAGGGTTATTTACCTGTGGCTTAGCAGTGTATGATCACTTATGGAAGTGCATTAACACTCCAGTTAATACTCCGTTACAGTTAACCCGCGCGTTACTGGGGTATATTTCATAACGCGAGTTACTGGGGGGGGGCTATTTATTCGTTGCCCTCTGATCTCCGAAACTACTGGACGCAGATCTTAAAAATTCGAATGCATTCGATAGGCCCTATCAAATCTGAACGAACGGAAACCTAATATTGTTATCCTCAGGGTTCACCGATCGAACGTCACAGGTCCACGTCAAATAATAAAATGTTTGACCGTGCGCACAAAGTCCGGTGCTCGGCTTGTCGATCAAAAAAATCATTTTTTAATGCATAATAAGTTGGTAAATCAGTAATGATCCGTGTATCTGACACTTCTAATTACCATATAAGCTAATTTTGACCTTGGGGTCAGGTTCAAGGTCATCCGAGGTCACGAGGTCAAATTGAAGATTACGGTCATTAGGAGTTGTAACACATGTTTATGGGTTCGATATCGATTAGAACGCGAAAAATGACCATAGAACATGTTTTTGTACATACAAATTGAAGAAAAAGCAATAAACGGAAATACACTTTTTTGCTTATACAATAAGGGTCTAATTTTGTCTTTGAAAGGCTGTCACTCAGTCATTTTTAAAGATATTGACTTCTAACTTTCTACCCACATTCATTGGGATCAACTCAATTACATATATTCTAGTTTTTTGAAAATTCGTACTTTTTTTGAAAATTTCAAAAAACAACAAAAAAAATGTCTTTGAATTTCTCAAAATTTTGAATTTCCTTTTTTTTTTCTCGAAAATCCGAGATTGCAGTCTGATAGACCAACTTATTACCTGTCGTTTGGTGTTTGGCAATTTAGTTTACCTTTAAAACTGTACTTTTGGCAGCGTTTCCCACAAACCCTCATTTTTCAACAAAAATCGCAGAATATGACGTCACTCTGACGTCATTTCCGGTTGACCTATCATAGCCTTGTCTTTTTCCATCAGGCAGCATGTGTAAAATGGATCTGGGACAAGGTACAGAAAGTTTGGTCACGATACCTACGTTGGTTTAGGAGATATTGCAGAATAACGGGAGGGGGTGGGGCTATAAATAGCCCCCCCCCCAGTAACTCGCGGGTTAAGCACATGTATTAACTGGAGTGTTAGTACACTCCCAAAAGTGAAAATGTTCTGCTTAACCTAAGGTAAATGACCCTGCTATTGAACTGTTGTCTTTGGCCATGCACTAAATCATTTTATGCACTCGTGACATTCAAGATTCAGATTATGAACTCGCCTTCGGCTCGTTCATAAACTGAATCGTCAATGCCACTCATGCATAAAACTATAGAAACAAGGCATGTTTCTTGACCAGTTTTATCTCATGAATACGGCAAGGACATTCATTTATTCAAATCTGGTCAATAAAAGCAAGAAAAAAAAATACTTATAAAAATGGCATCAAAGGCTACTTATATTTAGGGAACAATCAGTTACTCAAAAATAAAGATATTGCTGATAAATTCGGTTTTTGTATCGTTCATATTCATATTTTATTTCATATTATTCCTCTTCTTTAATATTTTTGAATTAAAGTACATTTTGTGGGAAAAAGTTCTGAAAAAAATGTAATGGGTCAAAACACAAAGTATTGAAAATTTGAGAAGTGGTGTTTATGAAATGTTTGTTTTTTCAGTTAAATTTAATTCAATAATCTAATTTCTACAATTCTTAAAACCTTATGCTTTTCTCACCGGCAAGCATTACTTGACGGCATTAAAACGTCATTAATCTCCCAAAGTATTTGTATGAATTTCCAGTGCAATGTCGTGAAAAGACGTTAATGATGAAGCATAAGGTATCCACAATTTTGGACGTCGCTTTTGTCATAGAACTATCAAAAACAGAAAGGGGGTAAAATTTAATCCGCCTAACGCGTGGCGAGTTAACCTCGCCCGGGTAGGGGGTTGGGTTTGGAATACCACCCTACGCTTTTTTCCTCAAAATAACTCACGTAGTTAATTAACCATCGCGATAAAACTTCGGTATTGAACGTAAACCGCTCAAGCCGGGTAGGGAATGGATACCACCCTCTCTTTGTTTTTTTTCCGAAATAACTCAACGTAGTTATTAACTGATCGCGATGAAACTTTCATTACTGAACGCTGAAACGATTTTACACATACTCTGAAAAATTTGCTGATTCCAACTTCCATGACCCGTGACCTATGAACTATTTTTGAAGGTCATGTCTGGCACAACTGGCATCCCGTAATATCAATCCTTTTTACATGTGCAGTTTCCGAGTGTTTTTTTGTTCAAAAGCATATGAAAATATTCTTTTTTTGGTGACAGTTCGGGCTTCCGCTGAGATTGTGACTTCGCCTGACTTTTTCTGAGGTCAACCGAGGTTACTGACCTCCGATGACCTTAGATTACTTTTTTGGCTTTTGGCCGTTTCTAGGACAGCTTGTGACGCTGATTAAAAATTTGGGATTCATTTTACATAATTGAATGTTCCTCTGGGGTCAAGTGCTTCAACAGGTCAACCGAGATCACTGACCTCAGATGACCTGACATTTGTAATATTATTTTGGCAGCTTTTAGGTCATTTTGTGACGCTGATTTCAAATTTGGCATGTATTAAGTATAGTACGATGTTCTTCCACCATTTTGGCTCGATCAGTATTCCATTTTCACACATTTATGATTTGTGACGTTCGGATCCTTGACATGACCTCAGAGTTTACCAATTGACCCAGGACCTTAAAACGTAGTGTCAGTGGCTGCTTTTTGTCACAAGCCACACGCTCGTTTTTTAATCAAAGCTCTAGCTCAATTAGGGGTGAAACGTCAAGGGAGGGTCGTACCTCCCTCCCCCCGGATACGCAGTATCTTTCCTAACCCGGGCGAGGGTTAATTATCAGTACTTACTTGCAATCTTTTTATATTTATATTGGTAACATTTCATGTCGCTTACATATGCATATCAATATTCTATGAATGCCAGAATGCCATAGTGCAACTCGAACTCAGTGACAGATCAGAAGGGGGATAAAAGGGCCATGCCCCCCCCCCCCCCTTAGCTCAAAGGGACACAATGGGCCGAGGGTCCCCATAGGCAATTGAAGTTACTTCGAAGCGAATGCACTCCGCTTTCAAACAAAGTTGCAAAGTAGAGTAGTACACCTTTTCTAATGTGCGGCGACAATCCGTTCACTTCAATTCGGCATTTCTATTTAACGAGGTGGATACAGCATGACATACTGTTTGACAAATATGCATCTCGCATCGGCGTAACACAAACTCCGCGGTAAAGGGCATTAAAACCATCGAGAGTACACCGTGCGCCTGTCAATTTGCAGATGCCCTTTTGCCGGCGGGAGTGTGTTACGTGCCGATGCGAGACTGCCATTTTGTCAAACAGTATGTCATGCCTGTCGATTTTTTTTTTTTTTTTTTTTTTTTTTTTAAATGAAAATGCCGAAATTGAAGTGAAACGGAATGTCGCTCACCATTAGAAAAGGTGTACTACTACTACTTTGCACTTTGGTTTTTTGAAAGCGGAGTGCATTTCGCTCGAGTACTTCAATTGCCTATGGGGACCCTCGGCCATTGTGTCCGCCTTTTGTTAGGCTTAGGGGGGGGGGGGGCATGGCCTTTATCCCCCGTCTGGATCTGTACTGAGTTTCGAGTTGCTACCTATTGGCATTCCTGGCATTCCATCAGAATAATTGATATGCATATGTAAGCGCACATGAAATGTTACCAATATAATATAAAAGATTGCAGTAAGTATGATATTACCCTCGCCCGGGTTAGGAAAATACTGCGTTCCTGGGGGAGAGAGGTAGCGACCGCTCCCTTGACAGTTTTCACCCCTAATTGAGCTAGAGCTTTGATTAAAAACGAGGCGTGTGCTTGTGACAAAAGACCACTTGACACTACGTTAAGGTCCTGGGTCAATTTGGGTAACTCTGAGGTCAATGTCAATGGATCGAACGTCACAATCAATAATGTGTGAAAATGGATATGATCGAGCCAAAATGGTGAAAGAACATCTTACTATACTAATGCATGCCAAATGTGGAAATCAGCGTCACAACTGACCTAAAAGCTGCAAAAATAATATTCAAATGTCAGTCATCTGGAGGTCAGTGATCTCCGGTGACCTGTTTGAAGCACTTGACCCAGAGGAACATTCAATTATGTAAATGATCCCAAATTTGTAATCAGCGTCACAAGCTGTCCTAGAACGGCCAAAAGCCAAAAAGTAAATCTATGGTCATCGGAAGGTCAGTAACCTCGGTTGCCTCAGAAAAAAGTCAGGCAAAGTCACAATCTCAGGCGGAGCCCGAACTTTTACAAAAAAAGAATATTTTCTATGCTTTTGAACAAAAAAACACTTCGGAAACTGCCATGTAAAAGTGATTGATATTACGGAATGCAGTTGTGCCAGACATGACTTCAAAAATAGTTCATAGGACACGGGTTCATGGAAGTTGGAATCAGCAAATTTTTCAGAGTATGTGTAAAATCGTTTCAGCGTTCAGTAATGAAAGTTTCATCGCGATCAGTTAATAACTACGTGAGTTATTTCGGGAAAAAAAAACAAGAGAGGGGTGGTATCCATTCCCCTACCCGGGCGAGGGTTACGTTCAATACCGAAAGTTTTATCGCGATTGGTTAATAACTACGTGAGTTATTTTGAGGAAAAAAAGGTAGGGTGGTATCCACTACCCACCCCCTACCCGGGCGAGGGTTAACTCGCACGGCGTAGGGCGGAGCAAATTTTACCCCCTTCTGATTTTTGATAGTTTTCTATGATAAATAGCGACGTCAAATTGTGGATACCTTATGCTTCATCAATTATACGTCTTTTCACGACATTGCACTGGAAATTATACAATACTTTGGGAGATAATGACGTTTTAATGCCGTCAAGTAATGCCTTTGCCGGTGGAAAACGATAAGTGTTTTAAGAATTGTAGAAATTAGATTATTGAATTAAATTATAAACTGAAAAACAAACATTTCATAACAATCACTTCCTCAAATTTTCAATACTTTGTGTTTTGACCCATTACATTTTTTTCAGAACTTTTCCCACAAAATGTACTTTAATTAATATATTAAAGAAGGAGGAATAAATATGAAATAAAATATGAATATGAACGATACAAAAACCGAATTTATCAGCAATATCTTTATTTTT
>VOPJ01005915.1:0-11521 GCA_014673585.1 Semibalanus balanoides
GAGTCTCTCCAACAAGGTGGGTCGCTACAACACGTCATAGTCAGGGAAAGTTGTCAGGGAGGAGGCAATGACAGGTATGCGTACATAACAACTAGTTTACTCTTTATAACCCGCACAAGAGTGCCGAAATAAGCGTGTATGTACAAAATATGCCTAAAACGGCATTAAGCTTGCGTGAGAACGTGCGAATTTTACGTTAAAAACAATCATGTATGGCTCGGTATATCCACTATTCCGATAAAATGAACCCTTTTGATCATGATAAAGGGTTACGACATAAGGCGGGTGCCGTACTTCTGATCACATCCTTTATAAATAATTATATTTAATTAAGAAACGACACAAATTTGCTTCCATCAATGCCATCTAAGCATTTTCATTCATTTATAATGCAATTCAAGAGGATTCTGCTACATTAAAGCAGTGGACGTATTTTCACTACGGAGTACGGGTTATACCTCATACTTATTCATTTTAAATTATCATCAGGATGAACTAGTTCCATATGTTGTTTAACAAATAACTACTCGTAGGTACTCATCAATGCTTTATTTGTGTATAAACCTATAATGTAGACCAAGTACCATCTAACATCCCGATCATCAGGCGCGGATCCAGGGGGGGGCGCTTGGGCGCCCCCCCCCCCCCCCTGAGCCGGGACTTTCCTATGGCGCGCCCGTAGGGCGCGCCGGAGAGCGCAACTTTTTGTGTTGCGCCCCCCTGACCGAAATCCTGGATCCGCGCCTGATCTTTGATATTAAATTTGTTTATTTTGACCTGACAAAAGCGAAATAATTGTCTTAGATTTATCCTTACGAGTATATGGCGTGCTACAACTGTTATCATCCTACTTTGATAGCCGCCTACCATTGGATGTCAAAGTAAATATGGGTGATTCCGTTTTTATGGTCACAACCTTTTGCTAACTTCAATTCATTTTCAATTCTTCAAAATAAGTCACCTTTCATGTGTGTCTTCTGAACATTTACAACTGATTGCACTGGTAAGCCGTTTGTTGCACTACAAAAGTAGGATTTAAATGAGAGAGTGTGTGTGTGTGGGGGGGGAGGGAACGGAAGACATGAATCGCGGAAGAGGAGCAGGAGAAGATAAATTGACGGTCAAGGCCAGCCGGCCTGACGCCGGCCGGCCGGCCGCCGGTCCGTTGCTATGGTAACGGCGCCGGGGGCGGCCGGCCGCTCCGTCCCGGCCCGCAGTGCCGGGGTGAGTGATCTCAGGAAGGTCAACAGACCTAGGTAGCAAGCTGAACCCCATTGCCTCTCGGGAGACGATGCTCTCTGACTTCCAACAACCCCTTCACATGTGAGCCGCGTTTGACGGTGGTCATGGTTTGCATGGTGATTCCTGACGTGGATACAAAGTTCTCACTTATCATCATCCATTAGCTGGTAATAAAAACTGCTGACTTCTTTTAGGAACGGGCTTTACAAATAGGCAGACGAAGCATTGTTATTTAAAAGTCTCTGTTGAACATTTAACTGAAAACGATAGGCATAACAACTTATGGTCTTATGCTATATGCTTCGCTACTCTTGGATACCGTGGATACTGTATGGTACTGCTTTAGCCAGGGCGAATGCCAACATCAGCACCGTTCCTGACGCCCTTTGAACCGCACACAGCACAGTGCACAACACAGTGCACGGTACACTGAGCGTGTCCACCTGTATGTCTCTGGTTAGCTGGGACTGTCAGCAGCGCAGCCTCCCGGCGGCGGTGGGCCTCCCGGTATCTCCATCTCCTCCCGAGTCCCGGCCAGGGTCATTGGCCCGCAGACGTGGCGGCCGACTGTGCCCCCGGGCCATGTGAGCTGCAACGGACGGGAGAGCAGGGACGAACGCCGACCGACCGCGGCGTGCAGATGAGGTGCGGCTAAAGCCAGGCCAGGGATGCCGAGTCGATCGGTTTTCAGGTGACTCCGACTCCGACCCTCCGAAGTAGACTCCGGCTGCGACTCAGAAATCGACTCCGAATCCGACACCGAAATATACTCCAATCTCCCATTAGCTGAAGCTATTGTCAACTGGCACACAAAGTAGATCACCCTCAGCACAGATTTCCCGTATCAAGGCTGAAGTTCATTTAGTGAAAGAACAAAAAGCAGTAGCTACCGATGAAATGGTAGCTATTGTCTTACCAAAACTTTTGATTACAAAAATATTATAGTTTTTTTTAGGTCTTGTGAAAACCTCAATATCCATATGAATATAAACGATAAGTAAATGTCATAGTTAACAAATGTGGAACAATACTTAACTCGCGCAGAGCAGACACGTTATATAAACAGTTTCTACAAATTTATTCCTCGTAATCGTGCATACATTCTTCTGGATGACATTTTGGATCTGCATCCAACAACACACCCTACGTTTTATTTCGCCCACCGTGATACACACTTTACGATAGAAAATCATTGAAATGCAAAGGAATCGAAGCAAACAAAGTTGAAATGGTATGACATTTTTAGTCATTGCCATTGGTGGTTCACTAAAATGCACATGCAAATAATTTCCGCATGCGCTGCCTATGACTGACACTCGAAGTCTGAGTCGGTCAAATTTTACCGACTCTTGACTCCGTTCGAAATCACCGACTCCGACCAACTCTGACTCCGCAGCCCTGGATACAGCAGCCTCCGCTGTAGGGCGGTGGCAATCAGACCGATGCAGATGAGTTGAGAACAGCTGTACGCCGACAATGCCACATGGTGCGTAAAAAATGGCATTGGTTACAAGAGCGATTTATGCGATTTAACCCTGTGTCGACTGGGGTCTGAGCTGAACACCATTGGCTGGGGGGGGGGGGGGGGGGGGGGGCCGTTATTAAACTAAACACCCCGTGGTTATCTTCCGAACCAATGATCGCAACGAGACGCGCAAGCCGCAAGGCGGCATTCGAAAGCACTCAATGAGACGAATTTAAAGCACGCTAAACAAGTTCGAATTGAGGTCACATGTCAAGTCACGGTCAGGTCAAAGGTCAAAATCGATGTATTTGGCTTATAGGTCATACTTTCCATTCAAAGCTTTCGATTGCGACCATGATCACCCCGAACCGCTCTTAAAGTTATGATACACATCTCGCATGATCAAAAGTGACATTATTGGCAAAGATCAAAGAACAAGGTCAGGTCACAAAAGGTCACTATCCACAAAATGTTTACGAAAGTCATGCAACACGTGTTTTATGGCTCATTTAACGCGTATAAAGCGATGGTGATACTAATTTATTACCAGACTTGATGCACACGAAGTAAATGTCAAGCCAAGGTCAAAGTAAGGTCAAAATGTCAACATTTTAAATTGATAAATATAAATGAAAAAAAAAATGTTTCTGAACTAGTTTTGTCTCAGAAATACAGTGCTGTCATTTTATCCTTTTGTCAATAAAAGCCCAAAAAACATAATTAAAAATATGACGTTATGAGTTTCTAGCACTGTAAATGCGATCACTCAATCAAAAATGATATCATTTGGAAATTTGAGATGGTAGTTGTTTGCATATAGTTCTCTGACATATATCATATTTTTCATTATCGTTGACAATTTTGGTTTGTGGTAATTTTTTTAATGTGTTAAAAAAATGGGGTGAAAAGGCACAAAGTTAAACAATCGGTGATCATTATTTTGTAGCCCTTATTACTTGCATTTTCTTTTTTTTTATTGCATTATTTGCTTAATGCATTTGTACGGTCTGTTAAAGTTAAGCTGAATTTGGTCAAAATTGTGTGTAGTGACGTCACCAAATTCAATATATCTAAAAAACTTATTAAACAAAATTGCTTTATTTTTGCACACAATACGTGAATTTAATGTAGAAAAAGGTACCCGAAGTTTCACGTTGATAGCTTGATAGCTTAAATAATTTTTGAGTTATTACGAAAATGGATCAGGTGGAGGGGGGAGGTAAACGGCCCCCAGTCAATGCTGGTCAAAATAAAATCAGGTATTTTCAAACTGCACCCATACTCAATTCCAACGATTTTTGCATTAAACTTGCTTCAGCGTTTGTATCAGGACAATCTTAGCATGACCATTATTGAAATGAAATGCAAATATATGCACATATCATGTTTGTGAACGATTCAGCAACGAGTTAAACGGTCAAATCGCTGCATGAAGATATCTGGGGTTTCGTAGCTTCCACACACACACAGAACCTGAAACCTGAAACCAGACCAAAACACTTGACAAGTCTAACGTTCAGCGACTCAATCTCAATCAACGCTCTGTCTGTGGCAATGAATATAAGTATGGCCCATGGTCAGGTATAATATAATCCATGTGAGCGCCATACAACCGCTGCTGCTGCGGCGTCCGTGGCGTAATCCCCCTCTTCCTCCTCTGAACACGTGAGGCCGTCTGTTTCTAGACTGACGGTAACATACAACCGCTAACTGCTGCGGCGTCCGTGGTGTAATCCCCCTCTTCCTCCTCTGAATACTGTTTTGAGGCCGTCTGTTCTAGACTGACCGAACATCAACCGCTGCTCTGCGATGCGTTCCGGGTCGTTATTTATTTCTTCTCTCCTTCTCTCCTTCTGATATATATTGTGAAGGCCGTCTGTTCTAGGACTGACGGAAACATAACAACCGCTGCTGCTGCGGCGTCCGTGGCGTAATCCCGCATTCTCCTCTTGAAATTCGTGAGGCCGTCTGTTATAGACGACGGAACATACAACCCGCTGCTGCTGGCGGCGCCCGGGGCGTAATCCCCTCTTCCTCCTCCTGAATACGTGGGCCGTCTGTTCTAGACTGACGGAACATACAACCGCTGCTGCTGCGGCGTCGTGGCGTAATCCCCCTCTTCCTCCTCTGAATACGTGAGGCCGTCTGTTCTAGACTGACGTACCGATGGCTTTCGTTACAGTCAGCACCGGAGGATCAGCAGTCAGCCAGAAAACCTGCTGGGCAGCCGAGCAGCCGGCGGCTGGACCTGGTAGCCGTGCTGCTGCTGCTGCTGGCCGGCCTGGCCACACGACTGTACCAGCTGGACCAGCCGCGTGGCATCGTGTGAGTATTACACACAGGCTGATTAGAACATGTGCCGGATAAAGTGAGCATACCTCTACAGGACATGATGCGAGGCAAAGTGTGACAGGATATAAACACGATGAACATCTGTCAGACATGTGCATTGTGCGTGCATGGACAGTGGACACGGATACCTGACGCAAGACGATTTGTCTGACAAATCCAATGAGGATCCATGCAGATCTCACGACTTAATTCCGGATTGTATCTTCACTGCGATTCTATTGTATTTACACACGCATGACGTTTCACAGCTCGAACACTCCTCATTCCATAGGTATTTAACATTCAGTACCTACGTTTGATATTACAGAAACAAATAGCGACTTCTCTTGGCGTTCGATATTTTGCCGCTAGATAAAAGACAGGTCATGCAGACTCAAATTATATCTCGCATTGTTCGTAGGTAGGTAATTATCCAACAATTTGACATTTTCCCTGGTTTTAATGTTTTACAATCATACAAAATTAGAATGGTGAATTAGTCACCTCACTTTTAATCTTTACTATACGATCATTTTTTTCAGGTTTGATGAACTTCACTATGGCAATTATGTGGCATATTATATGAAGAATTTGTTCTTCTTCGATTCTCAACCACCCTTGGGAAAGCAGCTGCTAGCCATTCCTGCATATCTGGCCGGTTTCGATGGTAAGTGCAGGAACTAGGAAGCATGGTATGAGCTCTAATGAACCTAGAATCATAGGTACCTCGCCTACCCGGGCGAGGGTTTAACCTTTTTAGTGGAGCTCCTGGCTACCCCTAATAGTGGCAACGGGGGCAGATTTGCTCCGGATTACTTTTATTATACGATTTAAATGAATTGTACACGGTCCGACTATAGTCGAGAGGAGTGGCACAAAAGCAATAGTTCACCTGGACTCTACAATTAATTGAATCATAGTATTATTCTGAGAGAATGCCATTGCTAGTTGATACTACTTGTTCTACAATTTTTGTCACACTACATCACTTTTGTTTGTGGACCTGAAGGTAATTCTTACTACCACGTAATACTACTACCCAGTATCTAGACTTATATTTTAGTGTAATTTGATGACGGATGCCCAGGTCTAGGTCCGTAATTTGTGTATATAAACATTTCCACAGATAATGTGTAAGACACCATTGTTGCCATTTTCAGGCGAGTTTGATTTTGACCGTATCGGCACGCCGTACCCTGACACGGTGCCGATATATCTGATGCGGATGGCTCCGGCCATTGCCGGCGCCCTGCTCCTGCCTGCCACCTATTGTCTCCTCCTGGAACTGGGAGTGTCACGGAGCTCCGCCGCCCTCGCTGGCGTGCTCATTCTGTTCGGTAAGTCATCAACGGATAGTGAACTTTTCACTAGCGGATCCAGAGGGGGCGGTAGAGACTTTAGCCCCCCCACATCGCCTGAAATCGGCGAAATTCGACATATTTTCCCATGTAGAAGGAAATATAATAAACTTGTACTGAGGCATGATTGTTTTAAACAGTTCAATAAGGTACAAGAAAGCCAATTCTAATGATTTTTCTTCTTTTAATTTAGCCCTCCATGCCCAAGTTCTGGATCCGCAAGTGGAACATACCCTGAGTGGAACTTCTATGTTACCAACGATGCCACAGCCTATTCTTCAACACGCCACATGCCACTGTACAAGTATTCTTACTTACTTCTTACTTTACAATACGAGTATTTAGTCGAATCGCCGCAGTTCTCTCCACTTCTGACACCGTCCCGGCCACTGTATATGTAGCCGCCGTTGCTGATATGCCCCTGTCTTCTGTCCTGCCTGCTGACCCAGTCTCTTGTGCCACAGAGAACGCGCTGCTGACCCAGTCGCGGTTCCTGTTTCTGGAGCCGTTTCTGATCCTATTCGCCGTGCTGGGTGTGCTCTGCCTGGCGCGGTTCCGTCACTGCCAGGACCGTCCGTTCTCCGCCGCCTGGTTCAGCTGGCTGGTGCTGGGCTTCACCTTCCTCGGAGCCGCTGTCACGTGAGTGTTCACCTTCCTCGGAGCTGCTGTCACGTGAGTGTTCACCTTCCTCCATGTGACCCCCTCCTCTGCCCCTCAGAGTGCGGTATGTGACCCCTCCTCTGCCCCTCAGAGTGCAGTATGTGACCCCCTCCTCTGCCCCTCAGAGTGCGGTATGTGACCCCCTCCTCTGCCCCTCAGATGCAGTATGTGACCCCCACTCTTACCCCTCAGAGTGCAGTATGTGACCCCCTCTTGCCCCTCAAGAGTGCAGTATGTGACCCGTCCCTTCTGCCCCTCAGAGTGCAGTATGTGACCCCCTCTCTGCCTCAGAGTGCAGTATGTGACCCCTCGCTCTGCCCTCAGAGCTGTGGTATGTGACCCTCCTCTGCCCTCAAAGTGCGTATTGACCCGTCCTTCTGCCCCCTCAGAGTGCAGTATGAGCCCCCTCCTCTGCCCTCAGAGTGAGTATGTGAACCCCCTCTCTGCCCCTTCAGAGTCCGGTACGACGGCCTGCTAGACGCTGCTGCTGCTCGCTGCGGGATGGTGCTCAGCGACTTCTGGAGCTCTCCCGCGCCGTGACGTCGTGGTCGTCCAGCTGCGGCCCGAAGCTGAACCGTTAACGCAGTGTGCTGAATGGGGTCGTGCCGCTGGGCCGTCTACCTGGCCCAGCTTCTACGGACATCTGGCGATACTGTACGGGCCGGAGGTGGACACGACAGGGTCATGACCAGCGCCTTCCAGGCTAGCCTCGAGGTATGAACAGCCCTTCCTGGTCAGTCTAAAGGTACAGCCAGCGCCTACCAGCGCCAGGCCAGCCTTAAGGTAGGTACGGATGAGCCTTCCATGTTATTCCCAGCAGTTAAACTAGCAGCTATAGCACGTCACCACCTCAAACGTACCTTTTATACCTATAACTAGAGAGGAGTTCAGACCGAGCCAGCAGAAACCATGCGAGTTCTGCCAGCGCTGACCGCGTCATATGTTCACGGCGGCCCACAGCTCCCGGTACTGTGCAACGTAGCAACAATGACGGTCGTCACGATTATGACTGGCAGCAGTGACCATCTCTGCCTGCGGCCGACGGCGATGGTATCCGTCTGCCCGGCTCTGACTGACAGCGGTGTCGCCCCGCGTGCCCGGCAGGACGGCCTGGCGACACTGATCAAGAACCAGCCGCTGGCAGTGGGGCACGGCTCTCAGGTGACACTGCGACACTCGGTCGGTCGGCCCTGCTGGCTCCACTCGCACGGCAAGGCGTACCCAGCCGAGTTCGATATCGAGCGGAACTCGAGCGGCCAGCAGCAGGTGTCCTGCTGGTCCGGCAAGGACCCCAACAACTGGTGGATCGTCAAGGATCCCGACGCGTGAGTGACGGGGAGGATTCAGGGTCTGTATGGGACGGTGTGAAGGCTGGGTGTGGAAGGTGTTGAGGTGTTTGTTGGGAGTCGGGAGCTTTGAGGAGTTCAGAGCGAATTAATGTGTGGTGTATGCTAGAGTGTTGAGTTTACAGCCACACACTAACCCGCCTTTTCTACGGCAATCGGCCCTCATCGGTGTCGATCGTTCTTCTGTTTCGTTCCGCGTGACTCACTGTGTCACGGCTCTGAGAGACCCTGCCACCTGCCCTGCAGGAGCAGCACGCGTATCGTGCCTCCGTTCCGTCCATTCCGGGACGGTGACGTCGTACAGCTGGTGCACGGCGTCACCGGACACCACCTCATCACCAGCGACGACTACCGGCCGCCCATGTCAGAGTCCACCAGCTACGAGGTACGTCACCAGCAGAGTACCTACTACTGCCTGTCAGAGTCTGACGAGAAGACTATGCCATCGGGTCACAGAGTGGCGGGAGGGCTGTGAGGTAGAAACACAAACGGACCGGAGGAATATAACGTACTGTGGCAACTGGAAACCTCATATGGAGTGGAGGAAATCATTGCAAATCATCAAATGTTTCGGAAACTAAGCGGTTTTGGACAGGAGATTGAGCGACGGAGATAACCTTTCACACTGCGTTAAAATAAACTTCTGTCTCTACTGATCCTTCAATACGGGCTAAGATCAAACCTTATCATCACCGAATAAAAAACCTTGGAAATAAACTCCTAACGTCACAACAGCACCGGACCCCAATACTTTAATTCCCTCCTCTCAGTGTCCCGAGCGACTGCACTGCTGTAAAGATAGGTAACCAAGCGACTGCACTGCTAGAAAGGTAGTCTGAGCGACTGCACTGCTGTACAGAAAGGTAACCAAGCGACTGCTGCTGTATAGAAGTAGCCTGACGACTGCACTGCTGTAAGAAAGGAGTCTGAGAGACTGCACTGCTGCATAGAAAGGTAGCCTGAGCGACTGCACTGCTGCATAGAAAGATAGCCTGAGCGACTGCACTGCTACATAGAAAGGTAGCCTGAGCGACTGCACTGCTGCATAGACAGGTAACATCGGAAACTACACTGCCACGTAGAAAGGTAACCTGGTAGCTACATTACTGACTGTTGTATATAAAAGTATATTCAAAAGGCAACGAAATAGGAGAGTCCACGTCACACCGCTGTCCGCACTGACCACACCTCCACTGCCCTGCCTATGTTGTCCTCAGGAGGTGAGCTGCTACACGGGGACCAACACGTCGCTGCCCAAACAGGACCTCTGGCAGGTGGAGATTATCAACAAGAAGGAGACTGACGGTGCCTGGCACGCCATCAGCTCACAGGTGAGCCATCCTCCGTACCAGTACCGACACCGACACCGGCACCGACACCCCGGCACCGGCACCGACACCGACACCCCGGCACCGCCTGCTTTATGGATGTAATGTCAGCATGGGCGTAACGACCACTGGGTACACTGGGTACACTGCACCCAGTAAAATTCAAAGGCCAATTGACTTGGTACTGTCCAGTAAAAATTGAAGAACTTAACATTAATTTATTTAGTTTTAATGTGTGGAGAATCAATAGGAATGCACAAGTCAAATATTGATTATTTTTTCTAAATTAAAAATAAATCAGGAAACCTTTAATTTAGTTTACATCAGCCGAAGATGTATTCCACTTTGCTTGGTAAAGAATGTGCTGAATGACATTTCCAAAAAATGTAAAGACTGACTTAACTATTTTCAAACATAGTCATCCATAACGGCAAGCTGATGTGCCCATTGCCCATGCCTCTGTCCAATGCCATCCTCTGCTGGGCCGACAACGGCTTGAGCTCGGCTATTTGGCTACCTTTGATATTGTGTCCAAGAGTACTCAATAACACGTTTTATTAGAATGTCAGCAATTTCTGATGATCTGTATATTAGGGTGGGCAGCAATGTAAAGAATACCTATCTTTCAAAATAAGTACCATGAGCCATGGTGGGTGGTCATGGTGGAATTGAGGCGACCATAAGTTTTTTCATTACGTTTCCACTACGAAAACGATCAAGAAGACGCAGGACCAGCACCTGATCAGTTAGCGTTTCAAAAATGCCAAAATCTCAATTGACTGGTGGAAAGCTTATACTATGTATTTTATGAAAGAGAAATACTTGGAGCATTGCAAAACACTTGGTAGAGTTATATTTCTTACGTCATAGTTGCTGTACAAATGCTGAAAGTCGAGGTGCTCTGTATGCAGCCTCATGACGCCGGCGCAGCACAAATATACGTATGATTTGAAATGACGTCTACTAATTGTTGTAATACAAATCCCGTAATGCATGTATGTATGAACACTCATTGGGATGTACTTCGTCTGTCTGCAACCGGAAAACATGGTAAGCTAGTGTTTAGCGCATGCTAATTTAGCTTTATGTAAACTATTTGGTAAATTATTTACATGCAACATATGATACTTATTTTACTATACAAAAATTTGCACAACCAGCCCCCACTAGCGAAAGAATGCATAAGTACCGGTAGCGTGTTCTCGATACGTCTGTGAAAACATTAGCTGGGAGACAGTGCGCAAACCGACGCTATGGCTGTTTTAGTAAAATATTTTCGCGTCAAGCGCTGGGAGGGCTGGGGGGTTATATTATGTCCTCCCTGTTATCTTCCGAGCCAATAACCACAGCAAGACGTGCAAGTCGGCAATAAAAAGCTCTCAATGAGACGCCTCTAAGGGAAACTCGGTGGTCCAAAAAAGGTCACATGTCAGGTCACGTCAAGGTCAAAGCCACATTGAAATATTGAGTTCTTTATGGAACAAACTTCAATTTAACCCTTATATTTGACTGTTATGCACAGAATGTCTCTCAACGGTATAATACATATTTAATATAAGCGAAAGTGAAATGTAAGCAAAGGTCAAGGTCAACGTCAGGTCTTAACAGGTCACTATTGGGAAGAGTTATACGAATCATGCGACACATGTTTTATGGGTTATTTTACACGTTTATTTCGGATATAGTGGTCATTTTTAACCACCTGACCCCATGTTATGGCACTTAAATAAAATTCATGTCACATAAGGTCAAATTTTGAACTTGATTGATCTTAATAACAAATGCATGTTT
>VOPJ01005916.1:0-11522 GCA_014673585.1 Semibalanus balanoides
ACGGGCGGGAGGCAAAACTTTCGCCAGATTGGACATGAAGATATTCAGGTGGCAAACAAAAGGTGTTTGTTTAGAATATTCAACCCGAGTCGGACTTGCACGCTATTTTTGGATCAAACGTAAAAAGCTGAGCACTTTGTAAACATGTGAACCGAAAAAGTTGAAAGCTACTGTTAATAAATGCGGAGTTAACATTATGTTTTTGCATACACCAATAACCTGCGTGTCTGCCGCAATTGAAATGAATTCGAATGTCTCATAAATATGAAGGAAAATTGAATCCTTTTCATCACGTTAGTCCACGACCACCTGCGTCGGAGCCGTGTCAGGACGACCCTACCGGGCCCGCACCGACCCACGCCACGCCTGGTCGGGTCACAGTGGCCGTCACGGTCCGGTACGGTGGCCGTCACGGGCCGTGACGATCCCACGTCGTCAGTGTCACACTGTATAGGTGTCGGTGTGACACTCCGCGCGGTGACGAAACGGACGGTGGGTGCCGCCTCGCCCCGGGCCCCGCCGGCACCGTTTGATCACCCTACTGTGGTTAACGTTCGGTTCAGTGTGAGCCCGTTGTTGGACTTAATAAGGCAGCGTGTGCAGATATGTATATTATGTGGTATTTACATGCTGTTGCCAGCACCAAACAGGTGTAGATATGAGACTGAGTTGCGTGGAAAGGGCCGGATTGTGTGAGATATTTGGCATTGTGAGTTATGTAAGACACTTTTCTTTTGAACCCTCTTGGAACTGCGGCGAAGTTGGTTTAGTAGAACCTTGTCTGCGGCCATGATGTTACAACATACGCAAAGAACGGTGCCGATGCCGCCTCTGTGTATGCCCCATAATTAACTGAAGGACCACACTCACTGCCCGGCCAGTCTAAGACATATAATCAGCGTTAAATTGCCAGTCCCACCGATCGCTGACGGCAACAAATGTTTACCATCTAGACAGTTCATAATTGTCAAGCCATTGCAGTGGTATGTAGGAAAATAAACGGCGAACGAGAATCACCATTAGAGAATGATTCGTAAACCGCGCGGACAAACGTAATTTGAGGCGCCGTTGGCATGGCTAGGAGTAGTTCATTTAAATCCTTTACATACTGAAATCGTCATCATTGAGTTTGATTATTTACGATGGTGCTTTCTGTCAATATTTCGTGGAATGTAGTACTAATGTAGTAATGTAGTAGTCCCATTACAGTGCCGGTTGGGTTACTCGACCGTGTTAACAGAGCTATACACGCCTGAAGTGTGGCAAGTAAACGGTAACGCCACTTGTTCAACAGATATTACTGAATAGTGCCATAAACATAACATGCTGTTGCACCATGCATGGCTTTCGACATGATACATATTTTGATGGCACTCAAATATGTTAACCCTCGCCCTACGGGAGCCTTTTTCACCTACGCCTTACGGGAGGGCCTGACAGGCCCCCTAGCTTCCAAACCAAGCAGCATAGAAAGAACCGTCATCGCGGAAAGAACCAACATGTTGCCTGTTATGTGAGAAATATAATTATATTTTTTTGTGTTTCATGTCCAAGGGTGGCTTTTCAGGTCAAGTGAATGACCTCGACTCGACCACGTCCAGAAAAGCGATTTGCTGTCAGAAAACATTATAATTAGAAATTGATCAATGTAAGCAAAAAAGCATGTTCCTAGACCAGTTTTGGCTCCAAAATACACAAAAGTAATGCATTTGTTCGTATCTGGTCAATAAAAGTCAAAAAAGTGGTTTGAAAAAACGACGTCACAAGTTTCTTACACTTAGGGAGCCATCACTCAGTCAAAAATAGAGATATTGCTTTGAAATTTTGTTGGGTTTCGTTTATAACAGTTCTCTTACATATATTACTTGTTTTAATTTTGGTTCTTGTAATAATTTGTATAAAAACAAAAGTTTTTTTACTTTTGTAGTAAAAATGTTTTTTTTAGATTACCGTTTAAATAAAGTGTCAACTTTTTCATCTTTTTCCGTTTTTTTCTGCTATTTGTTTGCTAAACTCTAATTTTCTAGGTTTTACAACATTGGTCGTCTTCTTTAACAACATGACGTACAAACGCTCATTTCAATTTTCAATTCAATCAGGCAAGAAGTTTCTGAGACATAAGAGGGTGTGGGCGTGCACACGTGCAGAGGCACCCACCCCTGACTTGTGGAAAAGTGACGGCTGAGAGGCCCCTAACCACGCACTAAATTTGAACACAATCGGCTTAGCCGTTCCTAAGATATATAATAGGGGTGTGCGTCTGTGCGAAGTGCACGTGCGCACGTGCAGAGCCACCCCACCCCTGAATTGTGGAAAGACTGCGGCTGAGAGGTCACTAACCACTCACCAAATTCGTACGCAATCGGTTCAGCCGTTCCAGAGATATAGAATAGGGGTGTGCACGTGCAGAGGCACCCTACCCTTGACTTGTGGAAAAGCGGTGGCTGAGAAGTCCCTAACCACACACCGTAGTCGAACACAATCAGCACAGCCATTGCGGAGTTATTGCGACAAAACACCTTTCAACACCCCTCCGCGGTATGCGCCACGCGCAGTGGTAGTCACCGTCACGGGCACAATGAAGTCAGACTGGTACAAAACAGAGAGGTTGGATGGGGCTACTCAACAAAGAAGCCGTTTGCCAATAGACGTGCGTTATGCAAAGATATGAGCCTTCTCAAAAGCGTCGCACGGTAGGGTTGGGTTCGGGCTGGGTTGGTTCCGCTCATAATCCATTTTTTTCCATATAGGTGCCACGTAAAGACGAGCTCGCGCTTCGCGCTCGCTTGTGATAATTTATTGTAGAAGCGGTACAATATAGTACAAGTGTCACAGACATAGCTTCACGATTCATAAAATGTAAGATTAAACTCGCTGCATAATTGTGGATCAGTCGGGTGTACTGTATACCTACATTAGAAGACCAAACTAGCTCGGTGTATCTCGGCCTACTTAGCCTTAGTATTTCCTAGGAAGTTAGATACCCATTTGATATCTTATGGGTCATTAAATCACGCTACACTAGGTTTGCACATTTTTTCCGAGTGATTTGCCAAACGGGCTGCTGATGACTGGGTGAGTATTGTGGATAACCCTTCTGGTTTGCTGAATCCTGACATTTGACGCTCGCGTTGCCCGGCAGCGTCGTCACGAATTAATGTTCGGCCGCGGCGCGTTTGGGAGGCGGCGGCGTGTGCGAAACTCTCCTAACCAGCTTGCAGTGACACGGCTATAGAGACTTTGCAGCCTTGACGCTCGTAAGCAAAGCATGACCGACGACCCTCACAGCGAAAACCTGCAGTTTTCAATGGCATGTCACTCCAACTCTCAAGTCTCTGTGCGTGCCACCATCGCTCAGGTCGCAGCTTGTCAACAGTGGGCTAGATTTACTCCACTTCCGGCGGTGGACGATGCTGCAATTCACCTTTGTCCTCTAATGTTTCGCCCGAGTTTCACGCGTAATTAACATGTCTGTTGCAAGAGAAGCGCTTACACTTTACAGGCGGCCAGTGCAATGCAGCTGGTATTGTCCAGGGCACAGAGCAGACGGCGCCAGAAACTGTCTGTCGCATGCAGCGCACCTGGGCGGCAGCGAGACGCCTCGAGACGCAACTGAAACAGGGTGGTGCGGAGGAAAGCCGCTCTGCTGTGCCGGTCTGCACGCCCGGCAAACGAGCGGCGAGTGGCGGTAATGGGACACATCCGCTGACACGTCCATTTCGCTCGGGAGAGAGGGAGAAGGTGAGATCAGTAAAGCTGAGTACCGCCCGGTGATGTCATCAAGGTGGCGCGGTAGGTATCCGGTGACGTCACCTGAGCTCCCAGGGTTTGACGTCACCGGTTGGAGCCGGATGGGCCGCGGGCCGGCCGCCCTTGTGCTGGGGCTGACCTCCGACCTCCGCTGGCCTCCAGAGACGAGGCTGGCAGCAGACAGAGCTGCTGAGTCTGAGCTACTGCCCCTGGTCCGGCGTCCCCGGCGTCACCGGCTCCCCGCTGTACCGGATCTGAGTCATAGCCGATCGTTCCACACCCTCTGAGTGGCCGGGGCAAAAACTGACCACTGCTGTAACCGGCACTACCACCGCAGCTGACCGCCGCGCGGCGCGCACCCATGGCTGGGCCGGCGCGGCGGACGGCAGGGCTGCGGTCAGGACCGCCTGACCTTGCCATCTGACGTGCCTGACCAAGGCCGGCTTATCATTAACGTATCCATCTAGTGCCGACCGGCGGGCAGAGATGCCTGCCTCTGGCAATGGGAGATAAACGGCGAAAGGCTAGACACGTCCCAGCCTCCCTGCTCTTCTCAGCCACTCCGCAGCTTCCGCTCCAGGGCAGGTACCCGGGCCGGGCCAGGCAGTCTGACTGGGCTCTGAAGGTCGCCAGCTGTACCATCCGGCGCCTCCCGCCGGAACGTGCTCCCTGTTCCCCGCTGATCACAGATATCACACGTGACGTGGCCTTGCGCGGAGGCTGGGGCCGGACCGACGCCGGGTCACCAGCACCAAAGTTACCGGTCCGGCCTCAGTCGGACCTCAGACGGAATTCTGACGGACCTCAGTCGGAACTCAGACGGACCTCAGTTGAACCTCACTCGAACCTCAGTCGAACCTCAGTCGAACCTCAGTCGAACCTCAGTCGATCCTCAGACGGACCTCAGTTGGACCTCAGACGGACCTCAGTTGGACCTCAGACGGACCTTAGACAGACCTCAGTCGGACCTCAGTCAGACCTAGTCGGATCTCAATCGGAACTCAGACGGACCTCAGTTGAACCTCACTCGAACCTCAGTCAAACCTCAGTCGAACCTCAGTCGATCCTCAGACGGACCTCAGTTGGACCTCAGACGGACCTCAGACGGACCTCAGTCGGACCTCAGTCGGACCTCAGTTGGACCTCAGTCGGACCTCAGTCGGACCTCAGTCGACCTCAGTCGACCTCATGTTGAACTCACTCGAAATCAGTCGAACTCAGTCGACCTCAAGTCCCGATCTCAGACGACTAGTTGGACCTCAGTCGGACATCAGTCGGTACTCAAGTCGGAACTCAGACGGACTCAGTTGATCCTCAGTCGGACCTCAGTCGGACCTCAGTCGGACCTCAGTCGGACCTCAGTCGGACCTCAGTCGGACCTCAGACGGACCTCAGACGGACCTCAGTTGGACCTCAGTCGGACCTCAGTCGGACCTCAGTCGGACCTCAGTCAGACCTCAGTTGAACCTCAGTCGGACCTCAGTCGGACCTCAGTCGGACCTCAGTCGGACCTCAGTTGGACCTCAGTCGAACCTCAGTCAGACCTCAGTCGGACCTCAGTCAGACCTCAGTCGAACCTCAGTCGGACCTCAGTCGGACCTCAGTCGGACCTCAATTGACCTTCAGTAAGACCTCGATCGTCACCACATAATCCCGTAGTGGAAATAATTGGAGAGCCCTCGTCACCCCGAAGACCATCCTCACTATGTGAAGTGCTGATTATGCTATTGTGGCAGGGTTAATGAGGCTGCTGATGTGAAGTGAAGAATCCACCGCGAACCGCGAACGTGTGTGACTGGTGACGTAATGCTTCGACAGTGGATTACCGAGACAGAAAAATGGATGTCATTCCATTCGTAACTGGGGTAGTAATTGCTGTTTGTTGCAGAGGTTAATGGAAGTCAGCTGTTATTTAAGCGGGATGGTTGAAAATAATTGGCAGCAAGAGCTAATTGGCGTTCCGTTTCAAGCGTACGCATTTCAAAGACACCAAAAATGCTTTGTATAGCCTGGAACTCATCTCGTCTGTTTGTGAAATGAGCCCTTTCCTTTCTTTGAAACTTGAATACTATTGCTACACTACTGAAGTTCGAGAAGAAATTGCCAAAACTAAAGATAGAGTTTCTTCCATTCACCCAAAGGTAACAAATACTGACGCCAACGGAACTTACCTGTTCATGAAGGAAAATTAAAGTGATACGAAATGTGTTTATGAAGGGACCACTTTCTTTGTTCTTTCAAACGAGTGCGCGCTTGACAAGGAGCAGGATATACATATTGTGGAGTAAAAGTGCAAATGAGCTTATCCAAACTTCGCAAAAGGCATGATTTTGAACGGAAAAGAATTAATATGTTTAAGCGTGTCGACTTTTGTGACCAAACTGTGCGCTGGGATCTAGGACAAACCATCTGTCCCATCACCCATCAGCCATTCATTGATTGGAGCCTAAACTGTGGGTTTGTAATGCTTTTGTGATTATCGAACACAATCATAAGCCATGACAATGACAATCGTGAATCGCTGTAAATATCCATCACAAAGCACTTCCCATGAATAAAACAATACAACTTCGATTAGTCTACCACCCACAAAGGTCAGTGATAATAAAAACCACATAATGGACAGATGCGCCCGAAATCGTTGTGTACTCACGTGAATCCGGGCTTGATGTCCTTGCTGCTGAACACGGGGCTGCTGATGACGACGTTCTCGCGGAAGGCGGGCAGGCGGGTGTCGAAGCCGCGCAGGTGGGACGAGCGCGTGATGACACCGTTCTTCTGCTGGAACTCGAACGTCGTCCGGCCGGGGGTGTTCGAACTGGAGGAGGAGCCGAAGCTGCGGCCTGAGCTCGCCGACCGGCCAGAGTCCGAGCTGCTCTGGGAGGAGGAGAAGGAGGAGGAAGGAGACTTCTGGACAGGGTGCTGCTGCTGCGTTGCTCGGGATGACTCCTGATTCCGGGTTCGGCCGGAGTCCTGGTGCTGGAACCGGACGGGCTGCTGGTTATGAGAGAAGACCGTCTGGTCGGCTTGCTGCGTAGTCTGCCTCGCGGGCCAGTTGGTGGCAGGAGGGAAGGTTCGCGGACGACTGGTGGTGGTGGTGGCCGGGCTGGTGACCACGGAGTGCACCAGTGTGCTCGCCTCCGTCACCGCAGTGCCGAATGAGAAGGAGCCGGAGCTGAAGCCGGCCGTCGGCTGTGACGAGCCGCGGCTGAACGTCGACGACGAGGAACCTCCGGACGAGCCCGCCGCTCCGAAGAAGGTCGTCTGCGCTGTCGGGCCGGGGCGCGATCCAAAGAATCGAGCGGCTTCGGTGAGCACGGCCGGCGCACGTGCTGGACTGGAGGTGGGCCTGCTGCCGAAAGAGGTCGTGAAGGGCCTCGCCGTTGGGAAGGCGGAGCTGGGCGTCGTGCTCTGCTGACCGCTGAAACCGAAGCCAGCACCGGAGGCCGGAGCGTTGTTCAGACCGGTACCGAAGCTAAAGGCACCGTTGGGGGAGATGTGCACATTGTTGTCTGTCTGGGTGTTGAATGTGGGCGCGGGATGACGGGTGCTGAAGGAAATGGGACGGAAACCACCTGAGGTGACCGGCTGTGAACCGAACCTCTGGTCTTCAAAGACGGGTGTGGGGTTACTGAAGCCGAAGGTGGTGGTCGTGGTCTTGGCTGTAGTGGGTCGGAATGTGGGCTGCGCGGTGGCGGAGAAACCGTTAAAGGCGGACGCGCCGCTGGAACTGCTGCTGCTGGCTTCGTTTGTTCCAAAGAAGGAGCTGCCGAACTCGGGTCGTCCTGATCCCACGCCACGAGAGCCAGCAGAGAAGAACGATGCCGGCTCTGGAGCAGACGTCGGTTGGAAGTCACTGTCGGCGATAGTGTTACTAAACAGCGTGGTCGTCACAGGAGTGGACTGGCTGAAGCCCTGGCCGCTGAATCTGTTACCGAAGAACTGGGTCGTGGCGGCGGGGTCGGTCGGGTTGAACGTGGGCGGGAAGGGGGTGGACGACACGGGCCGCCGAGTGACTTCGAACCGGGGGTCTCCTCCCGATCCGAGTCGGAAGTTGCCGGAGGACGTGACTGGCCGGAATCCACCGAACGACGTCACTGGGGTAGCCGTGGGTAGCGGCGTCCCGACCGTCGGTCCGAAGGTGAACGACCCCTGTCCTCGAGACGGCGCTTCACTCTCTAGACTGTTGGTAGAAGTGAAGCCGTCCGTCTCGAACGTCTGCGCCGTCGACGAGCCTCTGCCGGCGTCGAGGACGGCAGCGTATGTGGTGGTGGTGGTGTCGGCGGTGGTGGTCGGTGCGCGCTGAGTGACGGCGTTAGCAGCAGCGCTGTCTGAGGGACGGCGACGACGCGCGAACTGGCGGCGGGAGGTGCCCCGGCTGGAGCTGCTGCTGGTGACGGAGCTGCTGCTGCCGCTGGACACCGTCTGGCTGCTGGAGCCCCGCGCACGGCCTCTACCGGTACCGCGGGAGGTGCCCTGTCGACCGCGAGTCCGCGTGAAGGTGGCACTGCCTCGCGCCGAGCCACGTGCCGAGCCGCGAGACACCGGCCGGCGACTCTGCGCAGTGTCCTGGGCCAGCCCGTCACTGGAGCCCACGTAATTCACGGATGGGGAGGACTCCACCTCGTTAGCAGAGCTGTGTTCATCGAGACCAGAGTCAGAAGATGTATGAGAGCTGGATTTTACTGCATCAGCAGAAGATGCTGAAGCAGAAGACGACGACGAAGAAGATGATGAGGAAGTACCTGTTGATTCTCCTCCTGCTGAGGAAATCACTCTAGTAAACGCAGCCCCAGCGGTTCCTTCGTTGGCTGACTTATTGGCGCCAATCTCACTTTCTGAGTGATCCACCTCGTTTTCCTCCAGTGGGAACGGCTCGAATGGGCTGCTGGTCCTGATGCTCACTGTGGGAGCGGTGGTCGGATCAGCGATGGTGGCCTCGGTCGTGGTTGGGGGAGCCTTTGTCACCACGCGGCGTCTGCTGGCGAACTGGCGCCGGGAGTTGCCTCGTCCGCTACCACTCTGCTGTCCGCGGCCACGGAAGATCTTCTTCTGTCTCCTCAGAACTGTCGGACTCTGGGTGGTGGTGGTGGTAGTGGTGGTGGTGGTGGTGGTAGATTTAACAGCCTCAGTTGAAGCAGTTGGCTTCTCAGCCGCTCCTTCCGACTTCACCAGCTCCTTCTCCTCGGTGTCATTGTCGTCGTCACCTGGGTAAATGATCCTTCTGATCTTCTTCACCCTGCGCCCCTTGAAGCGCCTTTTGGTGGGCCGGTTCTGTTCCTTCAACACCTCCACCTGCTGCTGCAGCGTCAGAGCGCTGGTTTCGCTCGCCTCTGACTTGGTCTGGGGTCGAGACAGCCGTGCAGAGGTGGAAACGCTGTCCTGGTTGGTCTCAATGACCTTCTTCTCCTCCTCAGGTACTGTAACCTCCACCGCCTGGACGCGCGTCGGCCTCCGTCGCCTGACGCCTGTTCGCGTCCTCGGCGTCTGTCTCTGCGGCTGAGGTTTGGCCGCCACCAGCGCGGCCGGGGCCCGCCGCGTGCTCTCCTTGGCGGCGGAGACAGTGCCGAAGCCGTCGTCGATGTCGTTGGCTCAGAGCCGGTGCCGGGTGTCGTCTGTCGTCGGCGGTTTGTGAACGGCGGCGGCGGAGCGGGTGCCGGTCGGCGGCGCGGGCCGACCCCGGCGAGGAATGGTCGACCGGAATGGAGGAAAGCCCAGATCTTGGACCCTTCCAGGGGAATGGTGACGCGTGAAGCGCGAGGCCGCGAACTGGCCGTCGTCCCGGCAGGACACATAGAAGCTGCAACATATGGAACAAATATGTCAGCACGCAATAACACACTTAGCTTACCGATTTTGAAACGGCAATTGTATTATGGGCATAACAATCGTGAGATGTTTTTAAGAATGGTCAAACTTAGTTGGCTAGATACAATATCCTTTGACTTATTCGAAATATACCACACATTTCTAACACAGCAGAATCTAAGTCGTGGCAGTTCCTATACGCTCTGATTTTTAACAGATTCATTTAATATAGAAACTATTCAAAAAGCTCAAAGAAACAAAGGCGAAGAATGGTTATTAGTGTTGATTTTCATAAATCATTAGGTTAGCATTGGTCATTCACTTCTAGGTCAGTTACCCTGGTAAAAGACGAAACCAAGTCCGTTTGCATCTCTCATTCTCTCACTTATCCCACAAATTGTTATCCAGCACCAAATGATCTTGGCATGGAATGAAGCATCCATTTGAAATTAGAATGATATTGGAGCTGCTCAAATCAAAGTATGTGTAATTGCAGTTCATCCCAAGGCGTTGAAATACTTGCAATTATATAAGTCATAGATAACAGGAGAGGTCTCCTGTCATCTATGTATAAGTATATTGAAAGTTAATAAGCATAGCTTAAGTGTCTCCTCATTTTACCGAGAATCAAATGAGACACAGTTTGGTCTAGTAAGCAACTTGTTTAACAACGTTTTATTGCATCGAACAAAGCTGATATGTCCGTGATAGCATATCTCCAAATACGTGTTTCAAATTTATTACTTCATAACTAAGTTTGATCACTGGCAGATCTAGAACAATTTTGGGGCCACTTTTGGGGGGGTGAATCCCAAAAATTTTACACAATATGAAACTCGTTACGGGTGTCGTTCGGAATTTCGCTGCTTATGCGATTCATAGCTAATGAAAACAAACTTTCATAGTAAAAGCTGCTATAGAGTTTCTTATACATATATCAGAAATGACCCATTTTGCGACAATTTCAGCGTGGTTTGGACATAGCCCCTTTGCCCCTGGCATCCACCATGTTTTGATTAACAACGAGCACGCCGAACGTTGCTTTGCTCCCTCCTGGTTTTTCAGAAGTAGTAGCTGAAAAGGGGCGGTGCGTAGTGCCGCCAAATTCGCACACTGTTGCGGCATCAATCGCCCACATTGCTTAAAATTATGCACCTCAGGTCACCTCAGGTCAGGTCATTATGCCAGGTCACGTGACCCCACCTAAAAATGTTTTCAGTCATACTAAAGCCAGAGTTTTTAGCCGATGCGTTTTCAAACTTACAGGATTGCATAAGGTCATAGATATCGACAATCCATTTTCTCGGATTTTGTCTATCGTTGATCTAAAGTTGGATTAATTTCGGGAACTCCTATCATAAGTGACTGGGAAAATATACCTACAAATGCTTCCTTTTCAGATTATATGCATTGGATCAGACAAAGTCTTTCAGAATCATGCTATTTTAGTGCATTCTTGATGAGCCAGGTGCAATTGTTGCGCAGTGACCTCTGCAAGGTCATCTAAGGTCATCAGCAATGCATTGATAATAACGATTGATATAATAAAGATAGAGACGAGCGGATGACACACTGTGCTTGCCTCATCGAGCCGCGTCGCTCCATATGCAGCACGACCTTGACCGGAGGTCAACTTTTTAAATGGACCTACTCAAGTCATCATAAACATATTTTGAAGTGCCTTAACGAGATAAACACGATGGCATCCAAATTATTGCTCTATCTTTTTAAGGTAAAATGCAATTTACGGAAAAACAGCTTTGTCAAGAACAGGCTGTTTGACCCTTGATTACTTCTAGACCTTAACTTTACACCTTATCTAAAATACGGGGACATGACGACGATTCTATTATTTAAGTGTTTTTGATTGTTTTATTTTTCTGTTTGTTCTTAGCTATCGTAGTTCCCGAGATATTGAGGGGTGTCTGGAGCGAAGTACTACAACCGAAAGTCTGACCTTTGAT
>VOPJ01005917.1:0-11522 GCA_014673585.1 Semibalanus balanoides
TAAATAAATAAATAAGTTTAAGTCTCAGTAAAAGTGCAAAACTATCAGTATATTCCTTCATTCAGCTGACTCAGTTAGAGTGTATTGAAGTTCGACGAATCTCTTAAAGTCATGCCCCTCGAAAAGTGGTGAATACTGCGCACATTCTACATTTATGATGCAGGTTGAGGCCACTAAAAAAGCAAGGGCGGGGAGCGATCTGGCGCAGGGGCAGGATTCCTGTCTTCTGTGCCGGTGACCCGGGGTCAAATCCCTGGGGTCCGCTGAAACAGTCACGCCGGCCCCCATATAATAACCCTCGGACAGGGTGAGAGTTCCAGCACTATGATCCCAAGAGGATGCGGTGCTTGGTCCACAAACCAAACCAAATAAAAAAGCAATACAACACTGGAACTGCATGCGAATGTGTTACTTATTATTATGTGCGGATCCAGGCCAGGTGAAAGGTGTGGAGGGGGGAGGCTAGGGCACTCAACTCACCTCCTCCCCCTGAAACTTAGGTTATGGGTCGCGCCCAGGTGCGATCGCTAAGCGCGCGGGCCCGTAGGGCTCAACTTTCTGGTTGCAATCACGCTCCACCATACCCCGGGTAAACAACAAATTTCCGTGAAGCTCCACCCAGAGGCGTCATTTTCTGAAAACGATTTGTAGGACACCCGATGATAACTTTACAGATTGTAATGTCATTATCAGGCGCGGATCCAGCATTTCGGTCAGGGAGGCGCCACATGCAAAAGTTGCACCCTACGGGCGCGACATGGGCGCGACCCGCGGGCTCGGGGGGGAAGCTAGCGCCCCCTAGATCCGCACCAAAAATGTGCTGCCATGCAACAGGGGCGGATCCAGGGGACAACGGGGCTGGCAGCCCCTCAATGAAAATTGGTTCAGGTGCAATCTGAGCGTCACAGGCGCCCAAAATCCATGAAGGGCGACCCAAACCCATGGAGGGCGCCCCCAAACCAATATGGAGGAAGCACCCCAATTCCGGGGAGTGCACCCCGATGCCCAGAAAACATATCGATGAACATTTGTAATATAGTAGAACATCTAATTTTGGATGCAAATTGCAAATAAAAAAGTCAAGTGAAAAGAAAACACATTCTTTTCAAAATGGCTATCTCGGACTTGCGTTTTTTAGCCCCTTAAAATAATAATAAAAATTATGGCGCCCCATCGGGTGCCAAAAATGTGCCCCTGGGTTCGGAGCCCCCTCAATGAAAGTCCTGGATCTGCCACTGCAATGCAATACCATAGGCCTATTGGTAAAATTTAACATTATTGGGAGGGCCCTACCAAGCCTAAGGAAAACGACAACCATGGCTCCCCCTCCCAGGGCTGGTGAAAAGTGCGATCATACCTAATGCATAGGTAAAGCGGGCGCCAGAAAATATCCTATCAAGTTTGCTCCGGGGCCAAAAATGTCATTCTGCACAGTGCACAAAAACTTTTTACTTTTGACACAAAAGCTTTCGGCACAAAGGCTTTTTACCCCTAGTCGAAGGTCGGAGTGGCCCCTGGACAGGTCGTACCCGTCGTAGGGCCCCTGACTAGACTGAAAAGGCCCCTGGGCGAGTGAGAAGGGCCCTGAACATGCCAAATGGCCCCTAGCCAGCACAGAAGGGCTCCTCAGGTCACGGGGTCACGGGGCCACTTTGTTTAGGCCAGATTCGGTCGGGCGCCAGCAAAACCGTTTTAACCAGCCCTGCTCCTTCTCATACCCTGGTCAATTAGATTCCGCTGACGGCGACCACAATATGGCAACCCCCTTACCAAAATCCTGGATCCGCGCCTGATGTGAATGGCATCTATGAATTATCGATAAGCAACATGGCAAGTGGCAACACAGCATGCGGAGTGGTCTGTGGTATGATCAATAGTAGGTATGATCCAAGGCGCTGATTAAGCGAGGGTGTACACATTATGACACGGTGAGTCAGCGATGCTGAAGGCAGCGCTGCACAGGACTGGGATAGCGCCCTCTCTTGTTTTCTAGTTTGGTGCCCCCGGGATTCCTCCACTATAGGGTAGACGGGTTGCACTAACAAGGGGCCCCACCAACATTGTCCCAGATCTATTTGGCATATGTAAATGGTTGTTCAAAGCCACAAGCAGGGGCCCTCACGCGCAAATCACAGCAGCGAAGGGTCTAGTTTGGTGCGAATTGAAATGAAAAGTAAAAAAGTAAAGAGCAAGGTCAATTAGGAAAAAGTGTGTGGTGCGAAGTTGTGAAAGATAAAAGCAGAAAGACAATATGGGATATTTAAAAAACTTAACGGCTTTAAGTCCAAATAAAAAAGTAAAATGGGCTGATAAGTCAATTAATTGCTAATTAAGTAAAAAGATGGCAAAAAAGTAAAAATACATAGCTATCAGTAAAAAATAATAAAAACTAAAAAAATGAAGTATAAACGGCGCGAAAAGGTTCGAGAAAAAGGTAAAAGAAGTCAAAAAGACAAAACTAAAATTGAAAAAATCAAATTAAAACAAAGAACGCTCAAAAATAGCAGAGTCAAAAGAAAAAATGCTTAAATTCAGAGAAGAAAATGCTTGGATTCAAAGAAAGAAAATTCAAAGAAGAATGCCTAAAAATCTCAAAGAAGCAGAAGTCCAATGCCAAAAAAGAAGCAAATGCAAACAGGTCAAAATTGCAAAAATAGTCAAAACGCATAGAAATCACATATGCAAAAAGCTTAAGGCGAAAAAAGAGCTTATTCAAAACGCCCTTTTAGGCATGAAAGAGATTGGAGTTGAGAGATATTGAGAAAGATTGTGATTTGAGAAAGATATTGAGAGAGATTGAGATTTGAGAGAGATTGAGATTTGACAAAGGTATTGAGAGAGATTGAGATTTGAGAGAGATTGAGATTTGAGAAAGATGTTGAGAAAGATTGAGATTTAAGAGAGATTGAGATTTAAGAGACATTGGGATTTGAGAGAGATTGAGATTTAAGAGAGATTGAGATTTAAGAGAGATTTGGATTTGAGAGAGATTGAGATTTGAGAGAGATTGAGATTTGAGAGAGATTGAGATTTGAGAGAGATTGAGATTTGAGAAAGATATTGAGAGAGAGATTGAGATTTGAGAGAGATATTGAGAGATTGAAAAAGATTGAGAGATATTGAGATTTGAAAGAGATATTGAGAGGTTGAAAAAGATTGAGATTTGAGAGAGACGGCGAGACGGCGAGACGGCGAGACGGCGAGACGGCGAGACGGCGAGACGGCGAAAGAGAGAGAGAGAGAGAGAGAGAGAGAGAGAGAGAGAGAGAGAGAGAGAGAGAGAGAGAGAGAGAGAGAGGGCACGAGACTAGAGAGCGACAGAGAGAGAGAGAGAGAGAGAGAGAGAGAGAGAGAAGAGAGAGAGCAGGAGAGAGAGAGAGAGAGAGAGTAGAGATAGAGAAGAGAGAGGAGAGAGAGAGAGAGTAGAGAGAGAGAGAGAGAGAGAGGCAGAGAAGAGAGAGAGAGAGAGAGAGAAGTTAATAGAGAGAGGAGAGAGAGGAGAGAGAGAGGAGAGAGAGAGGAGAGAGAGCAGCGAGAGAGAGAGAGAGAGAGAGAGAGAGAGAAGGAGAAGAGAGGAGAGAGAGAGAGAGAGAGAGGTTAGAGAGAGAGAGAGAGAGAGAGAGGACGACGAGAGAGGAGAGAGAGAGAGAGAGAAGAGATGAGATGCACGAGAGTAGAGAGAGAGGAGAGAGAGAGAGGAGAGAGAGAGAAGAGTGATAGAGATGAGAGAGAGACGAGAGAGAGAGAGAGAGAGAGAGAGAGAGAGAGAGAGAGAAGAGAGAGAGAGAGAGAGACTGAGAGAGAGAGATGAGAGAGAGAGACGAGAGAAGAGAGGAGAGAGTGAGAGAGAGAGAGAGAGAGAGAGAGAGAGAGAAGAGAGAGAGAGAGAGAGAGAGAGAGAGGAGAGAGATGAAGTGATGAGAGAAGAGAGTTAGAGAGAGTAGAGAGGAGAGAGAGCGAGAGAGAGAGAGAGAGAGAGAGCAGCAGAGAGTATGAGAGATGAGAGAGAGAAGAGAGAGATGAGAGGAGAGAGAGAGAGAGAGAGAGAGAGAGAGATGGAGAGGAGAGAGAGAGAGAGAGAGAGTAGAGAGAGCAGTAGTAGAGAGAGAGAGAGAGAGAGAGAGAGCGAGGAGAGCAGAGTTAAGAGAAGCAGTAGAGAGGTTAGAGAGAGGAGAGGAAGAGAGGAGAGAGAGTAGTTAGAGAGTAGAATGTAGAGAGGGAGGGAGGAGAGGGAGAGGAAGAGTAGTAGAGAGGAGAGAGAGGGGAGGGACGAATGAAGAGTGAGAAGAAGAGTAGAGAGGAGAAGAGAGAGGAGAGAGGAGAGTGAGGAGAGAGAGAAGAGAGAGAGAGGAAGAGAGAGAGAGAGGGAGGAGAAGAGAGGAGAGAGAGAGAGAGAGAGAGAGTAGAGAGAGAGAGAGGGGGCGTATTCATCAGTGGACTTCCGACTCGTGTAGAAAAAACATAAAATGATTTATTCTCGAGGAGAGAGAGAGAGAGAGGAAGAGAGAAGAGAGTAGGAGAGAGAGAGAGAGAGAGAGAAGAGAGAGAGAGAAGAGAGAGAGAGAGAGAGAGGAGAGCGAGAGAGGAGAGAGAGAAGCTTTCGACCAATCGCTACTAGTAATGGAATATAAACCAATTCGATCATAGGTGTCGACCGACATAATGGGAATCCAAACGGATTTTAGCGTACGAGAGATACCCGAGACTTGAGGGTAGATAGGAATGAAGTGTTATCCGGCTAGGTTCCGGGTCTTGTTACTCCTGCCCCGACGGCAGTATCATGCAACACCCGCCTTTCTGACGTGACACGATTGGTGTGTCAGTTACTTGTTGACTCTGTTTAGGAAAGAGATTAACCGATACAGTGGGGCTTACAGATAGGGTATCAACAAAGTTGATGGTTTGCGGGCTTTTTATGTGGATAACGGGATATCAACCTCAGATACAGGCTGACTACCAGATTTAAATGCTTTGGGCATGTCAATATGACATTTTGTACTGGCAGCTAAAGGCGACTTGTGCCTCTCGAGCTGGCTGGATCCGCACTGCACTGATTACTACTAACGCCTATTGTGCAGCGCGCTCCCTGGTCGATACGCCCCATAGTTAAAAGGATTCAGGAATCAAAGGGGGGGGTGTCGAAAACCGCCGCTGAGAAGGGGAAACACCTATTTACCTCGCATCTGATGATCTTACCTGCGTCCGATTTTCAAAAAAATCAAATGGCATTTGATGAGATTCCCACATTATTGGATTCCTATAATTTCTAAAGACATCCAAATAGTTTGTGAGAAGGGGTATCAGGGGCAAGTCGCAACTTTTTTACCTGTAATCTTTTTCGATCTTTTTCCATCACAGCTGGCCAGGGCTTTTGACCCATTTAAACGCAAGTACGGGTGGATCGAAACTAGAGATGTATTATGCGAGCACGCGCTTAACTCTGGAGCAGAGTCACAAGACTCAGCAATTTTGGCATGACTCGTCTAATCAAAGCAAACACACGCATTTCATCATCTTAACCACGGAACAGGTAACGATTCGAACAACCCATACGATGCGCATGGGAATCGCTGAAAGAACGATATTGCGCCACTTCCTCAAACAGGCTGGACGCGGGGCGCTGCTTGACCCATTCAGCTGAGGCACGCAAGGGAACGCTTAAGCGGTCGGGCAGATACATGTGGGGATTTCAGACATATAGATTACCGGCGTTACGGTGTGACTTAGAAGAGCGCCGAACTTTGCGGACTGCCCGTCTGGACGTCTGGCCGTATGCCGTTTCTGTCCCAGTCTGCCGTCTAGCGCGTCTTGAGCACGGTGCTGGCTCGTCTGCCGTCTGCCGCTTGGCCGGAGACTCGGACAGGCGGGTTGCGCGGGCGAGGTGGGCGGGGCGTTGTACTCTGGGTTTTGATCGAATGCCTGCCGAGAAGCAGTCCGGCGGCCACTGCCAGCCAGCCTCGCGGCGCTCACCCCTGGCTGCACAGAATCATTGTGGCA
This sequence comes from Semibalanus balanoides, assembly GCA_014673585.1. NCBI lineage: Eukaryota > Metazoa > Arthropoda > Thecostraca > Balanomorpha > Balanidae > Semibalanus > Semibalanus balanoides. The sequence continues at coordinate 5,998 of VOPJ01005917.1, forward strand.
TGGTATAAGGAATGAATATAGCCATTTCCTCGGTCGGCCATCCCAGACATATCCGCCTACCTCTACAAGCTCGACCGCGACGGTTCCATCGCGTACGTTCGGAAACCAGCGGTCCCTGCCCGACGCTTGCACATCCGTCCGACACAATCGTAGTGGCCCAGTGTGGGTGGTTGTCCTCGCCTCGCCGTAGTGGGCTGACACACCATCAGGCCGGTATGACTGTTGTCGCAGACGCAAAGATCCACCCCGAGCATACCAGACCGGAACTGGTCGTCCTAACTCCACGGAGTCCCAGGATTCAGAACTCTCGGACAGTAGGGTGTCGACTCCTGGCATCCGTGCGGCGCAGTCAGTTCCAGGCTCTCCCCTCTACAGGGATCGTACATGCACTGGCCTGGATCACCCGGTGCTCGTCTTCTGTTTTTTCTTTTTGCGTGGGATTCATCCGGGACGGGCATTTGCTTGTAACCCGAGTCCGGCATCACAGCACGACCAGCTCGAGCGGTGTTTGCGCGACCGAGGGCGATGGTGGGGGGCCAGTAAAGGGAAGAAGGACGTTGAGAGAGGAGCAAATACAGCAGCGTCCTTTTGCCTCAGCCGCTGGCAGCTGAGGATGAACGCGCGGGAGACAGGGGTCCGAACACCACTCCAAGGAAAATTCGAGGCGGAAGCCCCACGTGGGCGAGGTGCGTGCGGCTGGAAGAGGGAGAGCAGCAGTGGTGGCGAGGGGGTGGTGCCGGAGGGACGGTGGTGAACTGATGGTAAAAAACTTGTTAATGTTAGGACATGACTCTGGTGCCGGCAACTGGTGCATCCCCAGTACATTGTGTGAGGGCTGTGCGCGCATAAAATCCCAGCAGTATGAGTTGTGTTAGGCCACCCGCTGCCGCCCATAACATGCCCGCGTACCCATGGTGTGTTTAGGCTGTGCTCGCATAACATCCCGATACTAGTGTGTGTAGCGGATCTGTGCCGCATAACAATCCCCGATACATGGGTGCTGTTAGCGGCGTGCCGCATACCATTCCCAGGTAGAACTTGTACTTGTAGCACAATGCGCTGTGCCGCAATTACATACCGATACTGTGTGTTAGGTGCACTGGTTTCGCAATAACCATCCCAACTCACTTGTAGTGTTAGCATTGTGCGCTAACAATCCGGTACTGTGTGTTAGCTGTGCCGGCTGTACACGCATTACCCCAACCATGGCGTCTGCCACGTTTTAAAAATTAGTAGTAAGATGGCGACAACTCCAAGTGCACTTGTTCTTTAACATGGGATCATACAATAGATCAGTGGTTTCCAAGCGGTGGGTCATGACCCCATTTGGGGTAGCGGATCCATTCTGCGGGGGTAACGAAGACCTGTGAAGTCGAACCATAAATGTTACGCTAAGACAGCTTTGATGCAGCCCTCGGCTAATAATATACAACTTTTCGGTGCACTTTGTCGTCAACGAAGCCTAGAATTGAGAAATGTTGAATAAAGGGGAATAAATACATGAGCACTTTCAGAATTGGTTTTGATTGCAAGTTGTGACGCTACAATGGAAGTGTTTAAACAGGTGCAACCGACGTATTGGCCATTGGGAAGCAACGCTTTTTTTGATAAATTGGTATACATTTTAACGGGTGGGGTAATGGCCTCCTCTAACCGCTGAAAAGGGGTAATTGTGTCGGCAGGGCTGTAGTGTAGTGTAGTCGGCTGACCATGAGTATTTAAACGATATGTGATCGCGCATCTTGGCAAGGCGTCGCGCATCTTGGCAGTCATCTGTCGATCCTTCAGTGTTATCGACGAAATCACCTTCTTTTCCTTCCAACTTTCTAAACTTCAAGCATATGTGTATTGAATCCGACCTGGTTTTCCTCTTACCTCCATGGCCATACTCAATCTGTATTGTACAAATGACGCGCGGGGGAAACCGCTCCTTTCCAGCCCTCTCCCAATCCTATCTGAGTTTTCCAAGGTTCCTCACTTGGTCCGCTCCTTTTCCAGATTTTTGCCAACGACCTCCCCTCTTTGCCCCTGAGGAGCTCGTGGTTCAGTACGCTGACGACACCCAAATTCTACTCTCTGGCAAAAAAGACTCCCTCCCTCAGCTCATTGCTACCATGCAACAGGTTTTGGACTCTTTAGATGCCTGGTTCCACTCCCACGGTTTGAAGGTCAGCACCGGTAAATCCAAACTCATTGTATTTGGCTCCCGTCAGAATTGTCGTGGTCTAGCCCCGATCTCGATTCAATTTTGCGAGCTCCCGATGATCCGTGAGGGCCCTACGGTGAGGAACCTTGGTGTAGTGTTCGGCAAGCACCTCACCTGGGACCCTCACGTGTCTGCTCTCGTCGAAAAATGCAACGGTATTCTCATCGGCCTGTCCCACATGCGTCATCAGATCCCGCCTGACCTACTGCCCACCCTGGTCAATGCCTTGGTCCTCTGCACGTCCGATTTGTTTGATGTTACTTGGGAACGGGTCAGAGAAAACATTGCAGCGCTCCAAAAAATATCTGAGTTTGCGCTGCGCGTTGCTCTGGCGACGCAATTTGACACACGTTCGGGACGTGCAGGATGACTAGCTGGCCTTATCCGCCCGCCAGTTGTCCACGACTCCCACTAATTAAATTTTTCTGCACAAAATTCGCTGCACCGGAGAGCCAGTGGCTCTTTTCTCTCAGCTTCAGGCCAACTCTTCTCTTCGCTCTCGAACCACCCGGCAGGACGCGAGGACCGAGGCGGGCAGGCGGCGCCTTCTTTTCTGTACGGCGCAACTGTACAACCGCCTGCCGCTGGAGACTCGCGATTCATCCCTGGGAGCTTTTAAGCGTGCAGTGTCAGAACTTTTAGTTGTGTGAAGCGAGGACAGGGGCGTGGGAAGTACTTCAAGTTGGGGGGGGGCGAACTTTTTGGCGGACCTGATGTAGCAAAAATGATAGCTAAAAAAGTGATATATCGCTGTGGTCGCCACCCGTTATATCGCCAACAGGATGTATGGACATATATCGCCACCCATTCACCCGATATATCGAAACATATCCCCGCTATATCGCCACCCGTTCTGGATGCGTAAATGCCGGCGACCGCCTTGATCCGGAATTTCGTTGGTGACCACTTTTTCGTTTTCGACCCCTGGCCGACTCTTTCTCTGCTGAACGTCAGGGGAGCAGAGTCGACATCCTACTTCTATAATGACGCGTTTTGCTTAAAAAACAACAACAACAACAATGCAACACCGTGACTTAACCCTATACCAAAAAGACTGGGTGTTATTTACTCTGTGGCGCCTAGTAATATTGCATGATTAGTAGCATTTACCTCCAAAAAGCATTACAACATTGTGACCATGAGTATTTTATCTACCGTGATTGTAACCAATAAATAGCTCTATCACGTTACGACGAAGATCTATATATACCAGATGTGGCGTGTTATTTTTAGCAGTGTTCCGATGCTACGATGGTCCACGGGAGTAGCAAAGGGGTGATCACGGGGAGCCATGACGCCTCCCCCTCTGAGCGAAATAAATTCACACTAGATAGAATGAGATTCTCTGAAAACCCGACCCTACCCACCCCCTGGTCAGCAGCATATGGCTGAAGAGCAAAATGTGATTTTTTCCGATTTGGCCCCCTCCTGAGAAAAATCCGGGCTACGTGCCTGCGATGGTCAAATGTGCGGTGCCACTGCCACTGTTTAGATGGAAAGATGCAAAACCAGCTCCAAATTCATGCGTTTTATTTACTTTAATTTAAGTTTGTTATTGAAACTTCACCTTTGTTTCTAGCAACATAGCACATTTTTCCCGTAGACAATAGCCGTTATCACGATGGATTATTTGCGCGAAAAATGTTTTAAAACTTTTTAAAATGTTTTCAAGTATTTTAGTAAAGTAAAGGCAGCCCGTTTTCAACGATGGAGAAATTTGGCGAGAATATGTTTTAAAACCCTCGCCCTACGGTTCGTAGGGCGAGGGTTAACAACAATTATTTTTTCTCAAATTTGTCCATCCGTGAAAACGACTACTACTAAAACATTTTAAAACATTTTTAAAATGTTTTTAAAATATTTCGCGGCAAAATAATCCATCGTGAGAAGGCAGTATATAGTAAAGTAATCTTGAGAAGCGGCTACTGCGTTGATCTAATTCAGAGTTAAAAAAGATCATTGTAAGTGACAGAAGAGGGCCGACAGCCTAGCTCCCAGTTGAGGGGCCGGTCGCCACCACAAGGTCCAAGTTGAGGGGGCGAGTTGCCCCACTAACCCTCACGGTTTCCCAACGTTCCTGTTGTTGTGCACAATATTCAAAGTCGCGCCATTTCTGTCGATACTCAGCTTCCCATATACCATGACATTTACTTTTCACCTCACTTTATTACTTTAATTACTCTCGCTTTTGCCGTCGAAAGTATGGTGGAAAGTTATGTGCTTCTAATACAGGAGTAAGATGATCGTGTAAAAAGCTGGGGGGGGCGTGCCCGCCTAGCTCCAAATGGGGGGGGGTCGAGTTGGCCCCCTCTGCCCCCCCCCCGGTTCCCACGTCCTAAGCGATGATGATGAGTGTATGACTAGCGTGCGAGTGTGTGGATGTGTGTGTGTGTATTTATTTTTGTTTTTATATAGATAGTGTGTTCTTTTATATTCATTTGATCTTATTGCATGTTGTATACCGAGTGTCTTTTTAACATGTCTATCTTCTTAACCCTGAACCGACACTTGGAACAGCCATTTTACAATGGATTTGTTTTATTGTTTAACACAATACAATACACCCTGCCGTTGCTGTTCCGGGTGATGGTTCAACCTCACGAATATGCCAACACGGTCTGGGGGCCCTTCAACCAGAAAGATCAGAGGCGCATCGAGCGTGTGCAGAGGCGAGCAACAAGACTGGTCGCCAGCGTCCGTGACCGCCCGTACGAGGAGAGACTACGAGTCCTCAAACTGCCGTCACAGTACATACAATCGTCGTCGCCGTGGCGATATGATCACAGTATATCAGGTGCTGCGACAGGGAGTTGATGTCGACGCGACGAAGTTCTTTGCCACTGCAACTGCTAGTACCTACTACCCGTGGCCACCAGTTGAAGTTGCTGAAGCCCAGGGCCATCTCCAGGGTCTGACGGAACACCTTCAGCGTGCGCTTAATCAACGCGTGGAACGCGCTTGATACCTACCGCCCTCGTTGATCGAGGCCCCAAGCATCAACGCTTTCAGGGCTCGACTTGACAGACATTGAGTACATGATATGTACATTATCCACTTCAACAGCTGAGGAAGAGGATCTTGCTAAGGAGCTCAGTATTGTCAGGATCCGTGAGGCCAAGTGGCCTTCTAAATTCTACACTTGATAAGTTTATGTATAAGCAAGTATACCTAAGTGCTACTTTTTAATGCTGCTTATATTACCACTTACACAAGCAGCAGAGCGTAAAGTGGTTTGTTAACGTTCATATTGACATACATATAAACAGTCAACTCCTCATATTAATTTATTGATGACCAAGACGCGTTTCGTACAGTTACT
>VOPJ01005918.1:0-11522 GCA_014673585.1 Semibalanus balanoides
ATATCCCTTTAACGTTAGAACGTGAGGGTAGTATAACATTGCAGCTCAATGTTATTTGATATAAAAAACACATTTCTGCCCCGGGCCGAGATGTTTTTCCTAATCTCGTGCAAATGGTATAAAGAGTAAACAAATATCCTGCTCAGCGGCATATGGTAAATTTCATACCACACTTACACCAGAATAATTATTTGGGACCTTGGACCGTGCTTGCATTTTGCGCCATGCGACGGACCTTTCGGTCGTGTCGAGCAGGATATTCAGTACTCGATCCTCGGTCCCAAATAGTTTTTTCTCATGCCACCGGTATGGATTAAACTATATCGTACCAAGCACAGTGATTATTAATCATTTCGGCACTGATTAGCATAGAGGTTAAAATAGCTTGTCTGTCAAACCACTGACAAACCACTCCAAGGAAGGAGACAGTTATGTGTGCTAGTTTATTTGCTTCCAGTACACAATTCCATAAGCGAACAATTAGAAGAGCTTACTACAAAAGCATATTAGGTGTGCAATATACATATTAGCCGTTTTCACGATGGATTATTTTACGCGAAATGTTTTAAAACATTTTAAAATGTTTCAAAATGTTTTAGTAGTAGCTGTTTTCACGATGCACTAATTCGCGATAAATGTTTTAACCCTCGCCCTATGGTCCCGTAGAGCGAGGGTTAAAACTTTTTTTCTCAAATTTGTCCATCGTGAAAACGGCTACTACTAAGACATTTCAAAACATTTTAAAGTGTTTTAAAACATTCCGCGCAAAATAATCCATCGTGAAAACGTCTACTGTTGTGCTTTGTTGTGTGTGTCGGGTATGCAATATAATCATAACTATGCGTATTTCATATTAGATATTAGATAGCTCATGTAGTTGCTTGTCCGTTCTATACTGTGGTATATACCAATTACCATGGTAATTTGTCACCCAGATGTCAGGATATCCATCGTACACATACATTATTTGTCTGTGTCGATGCATTACCTTTGTCATTACCATGATTACCTTTGTTGATTACCTTTGTTGATTCTGTTGATTACCATGATTACCTTTGCATTACCTTAATAAATACCACACGGGGCCGATAAAATAATTTCTTTAGAACCGAGGTCGTTGTTGGATTTTCCGCCCGAGACCGAAGGTCGAGGGTGGAAAAAAGTCCCTAAACATAACCGACGGGTCTAAAGCAATTATATCGGCCTAAAGTGTGGTATTTATTTTATCATATGTCTAACCCTCGCGTGTATGAAAAACTGCGTAAGAAATATTTGGTAAATATGTAACGAACGCCCCGGCAGGGCCGAAAGCTTTTACCATAAACAATTGACTTAACATTGATTTTCTGAGAGCTAAAAACCTTTTACCACATGCTCGCGCTAATGCTAAAAACATACTGAGACATATGATAATTGGCATTACATTACCTTTGTGTCGATGCATTTTTGTCATTACCGATGCGTGTCACCCACAGGGCCACAATAAGATCATCACGGCGATGCAGGCCAAGGGAAACCTGCTCTACAGCGGTGGCTACGACAACTGCGTCAAGATCTGGGACGTACCGTCCAAGAAGCTGATTGCCAGCGGAACAACTGTGAGTAGTACCCACCGGTGTCGATTTGTATACTATTGGGGGGGGGGGGGGGCAATGATTACATAATTTAACAATAGGCGCTATGGCCATTTGGCAGACAAGCAATGAATTAAAATATAGTAAGTTAGCATAAAGGTCCGCACCACTCGTTACGCTGGTAGATAGGTAAACCTAACCATATATTTTATCGCTGGTATGTTCGTTTGCTTATCGGGCGTTCGCCCTTTCGCTGTTCTGTAATTCGTTTCGTGTGAAGGAACGTCGGAGTAGATTTGTTTTATTGTTCTCGACTTCTCTGTGTTCTGTGAGATGTGCCAAAGTTTATGAGTCACCGTAGGCAGAACAGGCAACTAATACTAGCCTGCAAGACAAAGGAAGAAAAGAAGACAGAATGGTATAATTTAAATGAGTGAGTGATCGTTTAGGTAAGACTCGCAGGACCGGAAGACGAACCTTAAATAAATATTCGGGAAATCAATAATGACAAAAACCCCAGCGAGGAACCAAATTCAATGCTGGGCTAGATAATTTAGGAACAACACTTAATCATCAAGGCTGCCCTGATAATTAACCCTCCTGCCCGCTGAGCAAAACTGAACCTGGTCGGACCCAATCGCCGTGACCGTCTGCAGCTGAACCTGCACTAAGCACTACCCAATCGTACCATTCCCTTCTCTAACTTAGCCTACGTTGTGCTTCCCTGCCCTATCAGGCTTTCATCGGACCTGCCCTAACCTGTCCTGCTTTGCTCTGCCCTACCTAATTTCCTGTCCTTTCCTTCCCTGTCATGCCCTGCCCTAACCTGGCCCATTGTGACCGACCTCGACTTGCCTGTCCTGCCCTATATCCTGACCCGCCCTTCATTGTCCTTAACTGTTCTATCATGCCATGTCATAACCTGCTGTCAGGGATGTTGGAAGGTCACAACAAGTGGTGAGGGGGCAGTGCGACTTTGGTCTTGTCTTGAGAGACCCCCCCCGTTGTTGAAGATGGCTATAAACATATGTGGGCTAATCTAATCGTGGCGAACATGTTGCCGTCAACGAATTTCCTCATCAAGGAAAAACAGATTTTAGCAGGAAAGGCCCAAAGTGAGAGGGCCATGCATCCCCCACCCCTGTTCCTACGCCTATGACGCCTACGCCTATGACGCGTACGCCTATGCCTACTGTACCCTGACCTGACCTGAACGGCCCGCAGGTCAGCAGCGCCGTCCAGTCGCTGGCTGTGGGTGATGACGGCAGCGTGTTCGCTGGCCTGGTGGGAGGCTACACCATCAAGATGAAGCAGCAGTAGTTGAACAGCTGGATGACACACCGGCGGGTGGCGCCCTCTGCCGACTGAGATCAGTCTAACAGAGAGAGTCGCGCAGAGTTCAGGTGGAAGAGTGGAGGTCGACAGAGAAATACCGTGCAAAGGAAGAACCACGCATGTCAACCGCCCGGAAACCGTGACATACGTGTTTTTTATCCCGTATTAAAAGAACTACGCACGTGAATCGCCCCAAAAGCGTGACATACGTGGTTCTCCCTTTGCACACAGAGCAGAGGCGCGTTCTCAGTGATGAGCGCGAGACATGAGCGATGTTGTTTGTGTGTGTGTGTGCGGTGTGTGGTCGGGCCGCTCAGGGAGGACATCCTGTCGCTGATGGGTCACCAAAACTCAAGGTCACGCTCGGACACCGTCATGGTTCGCCCGGCGTCTGCGCGGAACACGGCAGACTCTGACGTGGAAACGATCAGCTGAGATGCAGCGGTTTGTCAAACTTACCTCGCTTCGCGCAGAGCAGAAGTGGTGGTCAAGCCACTCGACTACGAGAGGCACGTCTATCGAGCTGCCGTCCTCCTCCGATCGCAGCGCACGACGCAAGACCAGCAGCAAAGCTCGCGGCTTTGTGTACTTGTGTACGTGTCTGTGTGGCTGGGTGCATCCGGTTCGAGATTTCATCAACCTTGCATGCATCTTCCCAGTGTGAAGACCTTGCGGGTTTCAACGACATACGCGTGATTTATCTCTGTTAATTGCCTGGGAGCTCACTGTCTGCACTTTGGACGCCCGGATGCCCGATGCCAATGTGAGTGAACGTCAAGCTTGCGTCGTTTGAACCTGCCCTTTTTGGTGTGTTGACCGTATTTATGAAAGCCCTCTGTGTTTACGATTAGACTTATGCCTCAGTGTCTGTGCGCTTTGGCGATTCATTGTGTCAAATAAACCACCGGCGCGAGCCGGAAACTGCGACACCTATCGAAAACGATCAAATGATGAAATGACCATGATTGAAGACGAACCACAGCATTCTCCCAGGAGTACAGGATACCACAAGAGCTGCGTCATGGTTGCCGCCACCAAATCATACATATCACATCCCTATAACTATTGTCTCGTTCGCTAAGGATTCTACAAACAACATTTCGCTCCAGTTCTTTATTGTGCGCTTCCGTGAGCGCGACTGTCGGTAAATACAAGCAAAGGTCGCACGCAAGTCCCTCACTCAAACACAAATCTCACAAAGCGACCACTCCACGCAGCTCGTCCCGACTAACGCTGTCACTGACGACTAGCGAAGACAGTGCAATATTTCACAATATAAAGTACACAACATGACGAAAATGCCGTAAAAAAGGTTAAGCATTACTGCCAGCGAAAAGAAGAGACGTAAAATCGCCGTCTGGTTTTCGCTTCACCGATCAAGACGAAAAGACCATGCGACCAAAGGCAGTATCTACAAATGAACCTTGTAGACAAAAAGTTTGGCTTCAAGGTATTCCCTGCACGCACGCTTCTGTCACGAACGATGGCGGCCTCCGTCGCGACTGTGACGCCATGCTCGTGATGGTGACGTCATCATCCCAAGGGTGACGTCACGACCAAGATTGCCGTCCCGATGACGGCGGGATTCCTACAGTCACCGCACTGGCATCCAGACCAAACTGCCAGTGCTCATCGTGCAAGGTAATAGCCCAAAGGACAGTACGCCACTCCACATGGCGACACGAAATGCTCTTCACAGAGTCACGTAACTACAGCGGAAACCGAGCTAACGCGAAACTATTTCGGAGCAAACGATAGCCCTAAACAAAGGATTCTCGGACAGCAGGAAAATGTTAAATGTGCCAAAATCATGCCGCAGATATTCGCAAGCGAGACTTGTAACTAGCCCGTAAACATGATGTATTGATATCTTGAATAGACCACAGCCCGCGAAATATTCAGACGAAAAACTGGGCGTACTGCAAGCCATGCAAGCTTTCTCCAAAGCACAACGTAAGCTCCCTGCGAATAATTGCAGCATAATTTAGTCATTTCTGATGATTTCCCATAAAAAACGTAGCCTGAACAGCGAAGCAGCAGGAGACGCGAGCGCATTCCACTCCTCTCTTTACAAAGCGACTAGTATCAAAATACACATGGAACCCCACACTCCTGTACAAACTCGTCTCCCGTCTTCCCCTCCCCGCCCCTGCCAGACCGCGACCAGCGGCGCACGATATATCGCAGATAAAATCCAGTCCCCAGGGGAGACACTGACGTCTATACTGACACAGGGGGCCGAGGAGCGCCTGTCTGGCCCGCTCGGTTCTACTGGGAGTAAGACACTACTTGTTAAAACACGGCCCAAGCAAAACGGCGCGGTGCGAGACGAGGCGAAACAAAATCACGTCATGTGGCGGAAATCACACGGCAGCGAGGCCGGGAGCTGGTAGCGTTTGTGCATAGCTAGGCACACATTTAGAGTGAACTGGGCCATATGCCGAGCAATGTGCTGCATGGAGTGTGGAACTTTCCGCATTATGTACTGGCATACCGCACTGGCGACATATGGTAATGATAGATACCACACGGGCCGATAAAATAATGTATTTGGGACCGAGGTCTTTGTTGGATTCTCCACCCGAGACCGAAGGTCGAGGGGTAAAATCCTACAACGACCGAGGTCATACAAAATATATCGGCCTTAATGTGGTGTTTATGTTATCATATGTTTACCTCCGTTTATAAAACTGCGTAAACAAAGCTTGGTAAAGTGTAAATGACCTGCGGGCCGAAAGCTTTGACCAATTGACTTAGCATTGATTTTCTGAGAGCTGAAAACCTTTTGCCACACGCTCGCGCTAATGCTAAAACATACTGAGACATATGACAAAAGACTTACTAAACTCTGCTGTGCATGAAGATATTTGTAATCTCGGCGTTTTTCAAAACTAATGCACTCGCTTCGCTAGTGCAGTAATTAAAAAAAAACGCCTCGATCACAAACGTCTACATATCAGCATCGTTCAGTAGCGCTTAATACGTTGGCAAATACACTGAGTGAGCATCTCACTGTGCGCAAAATATTCTGGCAAAGTCAGCTCAACACCCCACACGACTCATCTTGTTGATTTCAATATGGCGCTTGCTGTGGCGGCGAAAGCGCCATCAGCCGACAGTGACATCTATCGGTCAGACTGGAACTAGTGCTTGATAGGTGGCGCTGCTCACTCGTCCGGCGACAGGCCACAGGGGCGGTTCCATTCCTGGCCGAGCTCGTGCATCCACTTGTTGGACACTGCCGAATGGAAAACACAACCAGTCAGTGGACAGATACCTAGGCTGAATTAGCTAACAACTACTTTCAGCACGTCCTCCATGATGTGGCCAAGAAAACTGAATATACAGCTCCTGAGGCCGTTCTTATAAAAATCGAGCCACCGGCTCGATTTTTTCTTAAAGAATGACTTCAGGACTGGATATTTGCGATGTTTGGGCATAACGAAGGATACTAACATTGTATTTGGCTTTGCTGCTACAAATCTGAGGCACTATTTCGACGCTAAACATCTCCTGCGCCGAGTTCTTAGCACATGAAATAATAATAAAAAATCGAGCCAGCGGCTCGATTTTTATATAAGAACGGCCTCAGGTCAGTCTTTCTTTTGACAACTTCGACTAGTTCCACTGCCACGCAGCCTCTCGAATGGTGCTGGTTTGGACTCCGAAACATATCTAGTTTATATACCAAACGTTCATCCTAGGTGAGCAGGGGTCGCCGAGGCAGGCTGAAGAAGCTGAAGTCTGTCTCCTCCTCTTCTCTATTAAAGCTAGCTCTTCACCTTCGTATTATCTTATTGGTGCCACATCTTTCGTTATCTTATATAAAGCACCCGTTTCATATTTTTACCAATCCATTTAACCTTCTTCCCATCCATCGATCTTAGTGGATCCTCTCCAGGCTATCCCACCTATCCATATATCCACACAAAGTATCACCTTGCTCAGAGTCTCTTCTCATTCACCTATCAATATCCACCTATCCATATCAAATATTAGTCCATAATATCTCCCTCTAAGCCGCCTTAGCATCATCAGCACATATCTTGCAGTTCAATATTCTCCACCCCGAAATGCGTCGATCCCCGCATATGCATCCCATGATGATGGTGACGAGTTCCACCGAAAGGCACCGCGACTGCCAGAACTAGCCATATCGTGCCACCCATCTCCTCAGCAGTTGGCACAAGTTAGTCCCCCACCTCAGCCCCCGAGCTCACCCCACTTGCTGCCGACGAGCACTGGACAGGCGGCGTGCCGCGTGTCATAGTCGCCCTCGCCCGAGCGGTGCAGGTTGTACCAGAAGGCCGCAGAGCCGCGCCGAGGCCACACAGACGCGCCAATCTCGGGGAAGACGGTGGCGCCACCTGCCTCCACGTCCGACATCTAGCGGCGGAAAAGGGAACTGTTAGTTACGAGACACGACACATGGGAGAGGATGCGGAGCGTTTAGGTGCGGATGTTTGTTTCAAAGAAATGACAGATTTATGGATACAAACGACTAAATGTTTAGCTGATAGTATAGTATTAGAAAAGGCGAATCTGTAAAGCATTTTTTCCATTTTTCAATACTATTTCGGAGTCGGACATACATCTACAACATTTCGATTTATAATAAAACAACAAATTGTAGACGGAGAATGCTGAAAAGACACGATATGCAAACAACACTTACATAAAAGATGAACGTAGCGATGCGATTTCCTGTGCCCAGGCTCTTGAATGCATTAACTTCCTCTTTCTGTAACCAAGACACACATTATTAGTCGACGCATTTCACTACATTTAACCAAACTATCTCCGAAGCAAAATGGACGATTCACTCACATCGGGAAAACATATTTTTAGTCAATTTCACATGATATATCATTCAGTTAATGCATGCTCCACTCCGAAACTCGATTGACCTGACGCTGTAATACTAACACTTCGACTTCACAAGCAGAATGAGCCACTCAGACAAGCTGGCATTCTGGAAGCAAATACATCATGTATAACCGTATCCGAATACATATCCAAACCCTCACTAAGACGACGTGCCTGCCATAGAACCAGCGGATAATACCAATCCATGTCCCCTTTACACACCTATTCACACATGGCCCCTGTTAGCACAACTCACCCTGGCGAAGTCAAAGTGGGGCTCGTAGTGGCCGCCCATGCCGTAATTGACCACCTGAAGCTCCTCCGACGTGTCCAGATTGAGACCAGTCAGCTGTGCCACACGCCGGTTCACCTGGACAGGGAGGGGGGGGGGGGGTAGCCATGTCAACACATTTGTCTCGTTACGTACCAGGTCAACGACGCTGACGCTACTGGGTTATACGGTACCGATGTATCCCAGTCTAGTGGAAAATCTACCATGGAGAATGGTACAGAACACAAGCTATAGGGGAAGTGGCAGATTGCTGGTGATTTGCAGTCGAGGCAGCTGCTGCAATAGCTGAATGGCCATAGAAACCCAAGAAAGGCCTGTCGGACTAGGTTCACCAGTCAACGTTCTGTTCGTTTTTGCCCGACCAGAGTAGGAGTGAAGGCGAGTGAGAATGAGATTGAGAATGAGTGATACGACGAAGAAGACAGATCAACATTTGTTGACTTGGTCCGCCAGCGAATGATCTTCCCAGTCAACCGTCCGCAATAATTCCTGTCGATCTTAGAGCAAGACTAAGAGTGCGTACTGCGTATGTAACAGTGAGAGTTTGTTTATTGGAGCTCGACCAGGTCAACTAGCAGCCTTAGAGTGAGGGTCTGGACCCGGAGACCGTCACCTACCTGGTCCACCAGGTGGTGCTCCCCCTGTTTGAGCCAGGCCGACTTGCTGATCCTGTAGCTGGCCGTCTCCAGCTGGCCAGACTTGGAGTTCTGCACCGTGGCGCGGGCCAGCTGCCGACAGAAAATAGACAGGATATCAGCACAGGTGCTACACCATAACTATCAGGAGCGACATCAGGACATCAGGACAGATTTAAAAGACGCACGATGGAGTTAAATTACGTGAAAGACCAAAGCTAAAGAAAGGCTTAAGTTATTGATTTTCATTAGATATTGAAAAAGCCACTTAGGCTTCATGGGCTGGAGCATTTCCGACAAAAAGTTGTTGAGTGAACTGATTTTATAGCTGAAAAATCGCATTTTCCCAACTTATGGAAGCTTCAGGCCCATCACGGGAAATCCCCTTTCCCAACCACCAGAGAAACCAATTTCCCAACATAAGGGATCTTTCCAAACATAAAGACAATTTCCACCACAAGGGAACATTTCCATCTCCAACATAAGGCGATATAAAGCGTTAGTGGGGCAGTAGAACAACACAAATACCGGCGGCGAGGCCCGCTCAGAGTCACATCACACACAGATCACTCTGACGTCACCACATGACGTCACCACTCTGACGTCACCACACGACGTACCCGAGGCGAGGCGAGCTGCTTGATGGCCTCGATCTCGGTGTCGTACATGACGTCGTGGTACATGATGAGGTGCGGGCGCAGGTACAGGTCCTCGGCCTTGATCGGCTGGAGCAGCAGGAACGGCGCGTTGTTGTGCGCGTAGTAGCACCTGTGGAAGGGACAGCCACAGTCAGACAACACACAGTAGCACCTGTGGAACGGGCAGCAGTGGTGGTCACAGTCAGACAACACGCACGATCGCGTAGAATCGACGCGTAGATGCAGCTGGTTACATCTGGGGGAGGTAGAGGCACCACGGCTCACTATTTCTGATGATCGTCCCAGCTTTCATTACCTTTGGTGCAAATCATGTAAGTTTGAAATTCGCTTAGTTTTGTTAGGTGGTTACATTCCCCCAGTAAATTCAGCAAACAAAAAGTATCATCATTGGTTCATTTCCGTCATCACTGCCATCACATCCATATTCCATTTATAAAAAGTATTCGAAAGTACATATAACACACTGTTTTGGTATTAAGCCAGGCTGCAGGTTGAATTGCCTAATGCGAGACCACATTGCTTTATGCGAAACCACATTGCCTAAGGCCGCCCAGTGTAAGTACATGCATGAGCACAGTGTACCATATTCTCTCAACCTCTCATCTCTCACGACGCGACCAAGGGTGTCCCACTCACTTGAGTTTCTTGGTCTTCTTGGGCGGCACGGTAACCTCCTCTCGGCACATGGCCTCGTACATGTCCCGCTCCGGCTGAAGAGCAGAACTGTCTTCCGACACAGTGTAGCCCTGAGGACAGAGGTCAGACGGGGGTCAGATGGGGTCAGATGGGGTCAGATGGGGTCAGATGGGGTCAGATGGGTTCAGAGGGGTCATATGGGGGTCAGACAGGGTCAGGATGGGGGTCAGGGACAGGGTCAGCTATGGGGGTCAGATGGGGTCAGATGGAGGGTCAGATGGTCAGAGGGGTCAGGATGGGGTCAGATGAGGTCAGATGAGGTAAGATGGGGGTAGATGGGGTTCAATGGGGGGTCAGATGGGGTCATTATGGGGGTCAGATGGGGGTCAGATGAGGGGTCGATAGGGGTCAGAATTTTAGATGGGTCAGATGGGGTCAAATGGGTTCAGACGGGTCAGACGGGGTCAGACGGGGTCAAGGGGGTCAAGGACGGGGGTCAAGACGGGTCAGACGGGGGTCAAGATGGGGTTCAGACGGGGTTCAGATGTGGGGTCAGATGGGGGTCAGATCAGATGGGGGTCAGACGGGGGTCACACGGGGGTCAGATGGGGGTCAGACGGGGGTCAGACGGTGGGGGTCAGATGGGGGTCAGATGGGGGTCATATGGGTGGTCAGATTGGTGGTCAGATGGGATCAGACGGGGATCAGACGGGGGTCAGACGGGGGTCAGACGGGGGTCAGACGGGCGTCAGACGGGTCAGATGGGGTCAGGCAGGGGTCAGATGGTTGGTCAGATTTGGGGTCAGATGGGGGGTCAGATGGAGAGTCAGATTGGGTCAGAAGGAGTCTGCATGTGTAAGCAAATCCCGCCTAGTGTTTCTCGTCAAAACGAAATGCTGAACCCACAAAAAATCAACAAAATACAGAACCATTTTGATGAACCATAAAACCCCAGCCACAACACAAGACAGGCAGACGCAGCTACAGCGCAGCGCACAGTCATAGCGCTGCATAAAACCAGTACGTAGAAGCATCGAGTGAAACACTATACTGTGGTCGCCTCCGACCACAAATGACTTAAACCATTAATGTATACCCAATAAATACGTAAGCCAACTAACGACTGGGAGTCCGTGAAACGGAACAGCAGGACAGCAGGACAGCAGGACAGCGGGACAGCGGGACAGCAGGACGCAGGACACAGGACAGCAGGGACAGCAGACGCAGGACAGCAGGACAGGCAAGGACAGCGGGACAGAGGACAGGCGGGACAGCAGTGGACAGCAGGGACAGCGGACAGCAGACAAGGCAGACGCAGGACAGCAGGATAGCAGGACAGCAGGACCAGTAGGAAGGTAGGACAGCCGGACAGCCGGACAGCCGGACAGCCGGGCAGCCGGACAGCCGGACAGCCGGGCGGCAGCAGGGCGGCAGCAGGGCGGCAGCAGGATAGCGGGACAGTAGGACAGCAGGACAGCAGGACAGCAGGACAGCAGGACAGCAGGACAGCAGGACAGCAGGACAG